>JAVQJG010104508.1:0-11273 GCA_036024015.1 Craterocephalus amniculus | reverse complement strand
GCTAACAGCTCTAAAGAGGCCTTTTATGTTTTAAGATGATCCGCTATCAGAATCGTCACATTTCTCTGCCCACCAGCCAACCTCTGCGCGGGTAGCAGGTCTCACCTGAGTCTCCGATAGACGGCCTGCAGCGTGGAGAGGAGGCAGATGGCGAGCACCAGGAGGTAGAAGGGAAGGACTGAGGCCTGCGTCAGCCGCAGGAATAAGTCCTGGCCGGGGGTTTGGAGGCCATCCTGGCACAAGAGGAAGTTTGTGACAAAGTCGCTGAAACAGAAAAACAAAACAAAATCAAAACACGTTGTTAGAACATCGGCCAGGTTTATCGGTCAGTTTAAATTCTTTTTAAAAATTGGAATAAAAAAGCTTATTCCGCTTTAAATAGACAAATAATTAACATGTAAACACTTAAATCCGAATTCAACTCAATTCCAAAGTAAGCGGCTGGTTTATTCCATGTTTAATGCAGAATGAAATAATTCCTCCATCATGTAAAGAAGTATGCTAGAGACTACCTGCTTCATCCAATCACAACCTTTCCCAAACTCCAGGTCTAAAGCATTATTTTAAAGGCCTGTTTTCCATGTTTTTTTTTTTCATTTCGAATCAGGGATGCAAACAATTAATCGATTAACAATTAGTCGTTGATTAGAATTTACTCTATTAAAATAAATTAACCCTTTGTGATCCTGCTCTACCTTTTGGCAGAGCAAAATCTTAAGTGATTATCATGAATCTTAGTAAAGAATTTATTAAATAAATCTACCTGAACCGTGTCTACCAATCGGTTTGGGTATATTATACCAAAAGCAAATGTTTATTATCCCGTTACTGCTTCAAATTTTTTAATAATTAACTTTTATCTCAACTATTTGCTAAAAAACACTTATTTTTATTTTCTTTTTTAAAAGAAAATAGATAATGAAAAGAAAAATGTCTCTCTTGCTTTTTTATTAGTGTGAAAGTTAAAGGGTTAATTGCAATTAATCGCGTTTCAAGGCTGTAATTCCTCGCAAGCCCACACGAGGGCGCATAAAAGAAGCTCCTCTGATCATAGACATAATATATTAAATTAATAACAACTGTTGTTATTAATTTAATTTAATTTAATAATCTTTGTCTGCATTGTTCCATGTGTGAATGTGTTGTTGATGCTGTTAAACAATAAATCTTTAAGGAATATGATTTGCGTTTTCATAGAAAGGAACCTGCTGATTCAGAGGGAAATTCACCTTCTAAAAAAACAGATTGATCGATAATTAATTGATAAGGTGAAACAACTATCGATTAATTAATTACCTGATTATATGCATCACTAATTCATTAAAATAATAAAATCATTGCAACCATAGCCACTTTAAGTGCGAGCAGGCTGCATCATAAGAGAAAAGCTATGACTCACGTTGTTGTGTTGAGTCCGAATTTTACTTCCAGGAATTTCAACATGAAGTCGCTCTCGGTTCCAGGTAAAAGCTTCTGTGAGTGAAAACATGCTGGTTACTTTCTGCCATGACTACATGACAACTGCTCTGTTCATGCGGAGGTACCTTAACCAGGTAGCTGAAGGTGATCCCGGTGGTAAAGACCAGGTGGAAGTGCAGGAAGAGCTTCATCACTCTGGCCACCAGAGGTCCCATCTTCATCTTTTGCTGGAACAGAAATGCAGATTTAACTCATCATTCGCTGAATACTGCGTCCTGTGCTGGAGGTTTTGATGCCAGCTCTACCTGGAAGTACCTCGCCAGCACTGAGCCAATCAGGAGGCTGAGCAGAGGCGAGCTGAGCAGGCTGGAGTTCTGAAACTGGAACAGGTAGGCCAGGAACAGGGAGCTCAGGTACACCTTGTGGATGTCGGCCATCTTATCAAGATCCGGAGCATGATGGAGAGACACGGGGCAGATGTCAGAGCTTCAAGGAGCAATTCTACATCTGGAAACTCAGCTGTTATTAAATCATTCAAACAAACAAAAAAGTTAAGTTTTACATCTGTCACAAACAAATATGTCCCATTTTCCTCCAGGGATAATTAAGGCCGCAGCTTTGTTTTTTTTCCCGTATTTACAATCCATTACTTGATTTGATCAAATTATTAGATGAGGTCAAATACAAATATTTAAAAAAATAAATGAATGAACAATCAAAATGTAATTAGTCTAAAATAGTTTCACATCAAATTATATAAAAAAAATTTCAGTAATTAAAATATGTACATAAATACAAAATTAAATCAAATTTTCAAAATCCAAATATGGTCAAATGAACACTAAAAATTTTCTAACAAAATCTAAAAAAAATGCAGTAATTAAAATATAAATATAAACAAATACAAAACCAGAATTCAACTAGAATAAAAAACACTTAATATTTTTTAAAATAAATTTAAAACTAAAATTGAAACTAAAATAGAATAAAAATAAATTACATTTTTAATAGAATAAAGTAATGCAGAAACTGTAGGGGAAATGGATATTAACTAGAAAAGATAGGGGGGCACTAGCCCAGAGAAGGTTGAGAAGCACTGACCTACACTCTCCTAAATCTCCCTTTCTATGAGGAAAAAAACAGCCCAAGAGATTTGATCCGCACAGAAAACGGCAAACAGTTGCATCTGGCCTTCATGTGGTGAGTGCGTATTGTATTAAATTGAGTTTTGGTGTGATGGAGGCACAAAATAAAAATAAAAACAAAGTGTTTGTTGATGCGTTACCTTCCGTGGCGGCACCAGGTCGAAAGAGTCGAGCAGGAGGAGGCAGAGGCCTTGTACAAACAGCACGTAGTGGCCGTGCTCCCAGACCAGGAGGAAGGTGAAGGTGGTGGCGCTCATGGTGAGATAACAGAACATCTACAAAAACACACACAGAGATCAGCATCACAACAACCACCTCCGAGGTATCTAGCCTGGGGTCAGCGGAGCAAAAACGCTAGCAGCGGAAGTTTAGAGTCATTTTCTGCTTTTCATTGACAAAAATCGGCAAAGCACTGAAACGAAAAGCCAGACTTTCTAAACAGAGCTCAGAGGCAACATGTGTAAAAGAAACAGGAGTGGAGCGAGAATAGAGCCTTGTGGGACGCCACAGCTAGGAGTAGAGCTGGGCGATATAAACCAAATTTCATATCTCTATTTTTTTTTTAACCACGATATACAATATATATCTCGATATAACTTTTTTTTCGGTTAAGTGACCAAGGAGATGTTTCAGATTTACAGCCTTTAGTGCTACTGTAAATCCACTTTTTTAAGGATAAGAAGCATGTGCATTAAATATTGGAACAGACGTGTATTTAATTGATAAAAAAATAACCTTCAATGACCAGAACAGGGATACAGTTGTGAAAAATGCTCAAAACTCATTTTCCCTATTCTATATCTCGTGTGAAAAAATCTCGATATATTTGAAAATCTCGATATATTGCCCAGCTCTAGCTACGAGGAGTACTGGTCAGAAATGTAAATATGCAATACTGGAAAAAATACTTCCAGGATCCTTGAAGGACTTTCAAAAACTCTTCTTGAATTTTTCAGTTTTTTTGTTCTGTTCTTTCCAGATGATCACTGCTTCAATAACGTCGAGGTCCGGGTCCTGGGGAGGATCTGTCCCTCCATCCACGGATCTTCAGTCCGGTTTTTAGGTCATGTGACATTCCTCAGCCTGTTCTGGCTTCAGCCACTGGTCGATTGATCAGCCGAAGGTCCAGATGCATCTCTCAGGTCCTGGTTCGGGTCTTTAGTCTAGTTTCTGCTCCGAGCTTCCACGTCCTGTTTTCTGTCAAACTTATTTCTGTCATTTTCCACACATGAAACTGGAAAATATGACGAAGAGGATGATGTTCTGGTTTAAACCGAATCTTTGCCAGGCTATCTTCTGTTCCACAACTCTGGGAAAGGTGCTTGGGAATAAGATCGGATCAGGGATTTCACCAACCTCGGTGGCAGAGCTGATGTTGTTGCTCAGGAATCCGGTCAGAGCTGTGACCTGACAGGAGAAGTAAGGCAGGGCCCAGTTGTCCCGCAGAGGAATGGCATGGTCCACTTTGGTCGTATCCGGTCTGGAAAGGAGGAAACACGAGTTTGCGTTCATGTCACCAAGTCCTGTTCCTGCATTTTCAGTAGGAAGAACAACAAAACTTTTAAACCAAGTCTTTTTGCAAGTTTTTTTCTTAATTTCAATTAGGACAAAATAACACAGCAGCCAAACCAACATGTGAACATAAAACTGTGAAAAACTAAAATTATGAATTAATACCACCGGAAACGGCGGTGGCAGTGTTGAGCAGAAATAAACAAACCAGAGAAGAAGATGAAGAGGAACGGGAAGAGAAAAAACATAGAAGAAGAAAGAAGACGAGGGTCAAAAAAGTAGAAGTTACTGAAGTTTTAAAAATGATATCCAAGGGCGACCCTCCCCCTCTCCTCCACTCGGGGCTGGCTGAGCCAATCCGCATAGACTCCCATGGTTAAAAGAGCAACTTTCTATGTTTACAGCCTGATACAAATACCATTTTAGCTTTAAAAGCTCTGCTTTACCTTCATGACACCTGCGGGGGGAGGCAATAACATTCTCACTCATTCCTTTAGATGTTATTTCGTCCCAAAATTCTTCATAAATAGGGGGAACCTCCCACTGAGCTCCTTTTCAGCTCATCAGAAACCTCCGGGTAACCACGTTTTAAGATTCTTCCATTTATTTTACGGTCTATGGTCGTATCGCGTTGTTAACTATGAACTCAGCACTGCCCCCTAGTGGAGAGCGACAAAATGAAAACATTTGTAACGGACGTCCCCGTGTACATTCATCTGGGAGCAAAAATTAACCCTATCACTTCCTCATCAGAAAGACGATCCTCTCTTTAGAGAGGATCGTTTTTCAGGCTTCGTCTCACCTGTTGATCACGTACCAGGACACGGCCAACATGCCCGCCACCCAGCTGCCGCTCATCACCCAGCTGCACACAAACAGGGCGGTGACGTAGACCGCCTGCAGGCCGAAAATGGCTCCGATGTAGAAGTAGACGGGTTCCACAAAGTCCTGTGTCATCACGAGTTGGGGGAAAAGAAACAGCATGGTCAGAAAAATACGTCTCGTTCAACATTCAGGAGCACGTAGACATAAATAACATGAACATTTACCTACTTTTCATCAGGATTACATGCAGAACTTTATGTATTGCTGCAGTTTATCCCGAAATTGTACTCTTTTTAATTCATTAGGATTTTCTTTGGTGTTTTATTGACAAATACAAACAAGACAAGGTGTGAGTTTCACAGGCTGCCGTCCTGTAAATAGACCATCTGAAGCTTTTAATGACACACTGCGAAGACTGAAGGCTTTTCTGAGCAGTTTCAACCTTTTGTCCTCGTCTTGAACCTTACAGGATGAACATGCAAATCTAATGTGCAAATTTACCGTGACGAACCACCAGTCTGCTGCTCTCACTTCACGATCCCAGAAATCTGCAGGTTTACAGAATCCTTTCACTGTTTTCATCCCTTTTATTAAAGTTTACACAACTTTTTTCCTTCAGTACACTTAAAACATCAAACCATTTTTCATTTGCAGTTGGAGAGAGATTCAGCAGAAAGAGCTCACATCAGGCCCCGGCAAAAACCTTCACTGATTCGTTTAACCCTTTAAAGTCTCACTCAAGAAATAATTTAAAGAAATTTTCTGTAGTTTTTATCTGAAGTTTTTTTTTTTGTTTTTGCTCTTCAACAAAAAGAAAAGCCTAGTTTACACAAACAAATTGGAATTTTCCCCTTTTGAGGGATGGAAAAAATTCCAACTGGCTGAAAATCATGAAGCCTATGCAGAAGTGCCAAAAACTGCAGTTCCCTCCTCCTCCACTAGGTGCAGCTGCAAAACAGAGCAAATCCCCAGAGACTCCCATGTTAAAAAGAGCAACTTTACAGCAGAATGAAACATGTTTACAGCCTGGTACAAAAAACATTTTAGCTTTAAAAGCTCAGGTTTACCTTCATGACACCCGTGGGGGGAGGGAAAATATTCTAACTCATTTGTTTAGATGTTTTTTAATCATAAAATTCTTCATAATTATGGGGCATGTCCAATTGATTGAGAGGCACAGGAAATCCAGGAAAACGCTTCTTTCAGATCATCAGAAACCTGGTTTTAAGCCTCCTCCATTTATTTTACGGTTTATGGTTTATATGACTCTGCAAAATGAATGACAACAATGCAGTACCATACCAGGCCTGTAGGTGGCAGTGAAAACTCTCAGTGTCGTGTAAAGTAGCCCAAAGAAGAAAAAAAGGGAGGAAGCCTCACCTGGCTGTCGGTGACTCTGTATATGAAGCTTACGATGAGCTCTGGGTAAAGAAACAAACGCTCCACCGCGTTGATGGTCTGCCCTGAAACGGTCCTGTTATCTATCGTCAGCTCGTAAAAGCCTGGAGAAAACAAAACACACTAAATCACACCTCCTGCCGATTGCTGGATCAGTGGTGACGCTTCCCCATGAACCGGTGGACACGAGTACCTCTTTCAAATGACGGCGCTGCTAACATGTGCTTGTAGTAGTAGTAGTAGAGCCCGCTGCCTCCCTGGAAAGTGATTTCACGCTCCAGCTCCTGAGAAGGACACGAAAGCATCTTCAGAGCTGATATGTGTCAGAGAGATGGATCAGCAGAAGAAACAGTCACCCACCTGTCTGGTTGAAAACCAGAACTTCCTGTCATGATAAGCAGACAGATACGCAGCGTAAAGCATCCCGCAGGCAACGGCTGCCAGGCATCCGAAGACCACCCGCACCAGAAAGTGTAAGAAACCCGCTGAAAAGCAGAAACACAGCAACACAGCTGACACTTGGTGCAAACCAAACATGTTCGCCTCTCAGATAAAAACTGTGGAAGATGCACAACATTCTATGATTCTGTGAAATTAAAACTGATATTGCTTCATATCTTCCAGGCAAAAAAAAACACAAGATGAAAGGCCTATACCCATCTGCAAGCATAAATATAACCCATCACATTAGGATTTATTTATTAATTTGAACCATAATACACAACAAGGAAGAGATGGTAGGGAAAAAAACATACATATTCATAAGGAAAGTGCAGTAGAGATAAGAAACAAAATAGGCTTATTCAAAGTATCTCCCTGTACTGATTAAAAGATAAAATACACACAAAAAATACAAAAACCAACAATCAACAACATAGTAGAAAACAACAAAGAAAACATATAAATCAATGCACAAATGACAAAATGACAATTAAGGATAAAGGGGAAAATGAAATAAGTAAAAAAAAGGTATTTAGAGTCTTGATGTAACAGATGGGACTTCATTAGTGTTTAAATCAAATAAAATGAAGCAGAGAAAACTCCTGAAAGGCCGACCTGCCGGAAAGTTTAAACAAGTCTGAACAAGACTTTTTAAAAAATAAATATTTTTATTTAACATTTTTGTAGTGTACAGGGTAACATTTAAAGATCAAAACGGAAAGATAAGGAAATAAGGAATCATGATAGACCCTATCAGAGGAAAAAAATAATAAAATATCATTATTGGCACTTTCCCACCCACCCACAGTTGCATAGCTGTACAGAAAAATGAAGTTTGCAGGAAAAATAAATTAACTTGTAAATAAATAAACAATGGAAGAATCCTAAAACGATTTGAAAAAGAAAATTAAAAAAGAGAAAAAAATAATTAAATAAATCTTTAAAATTAATGACAAAGAAATAAATAAACAAATTAATTTTAAAAAATGAAATATTTTAACCATTTTCTAAAATTCCACGCATCGGAACGGTTTGATTCTTGCAGAATAAAAACAATGAACATGTATGTTAAATTAATTTACATTCTTCCAGACATGTTTTCATGTGTGAGTGGATCCAGTGGGCTCAGGTGCAGCGTTTACTCAACTACAGGTAACTACATCAAACCGTCATCATGCAGGCTCTTTGAGCCCAAACGGACTAAGAGTGCAGCATCAGATGCATGTGAACAGAACAGATGCTGCTAATAAAAAGCAAGACCAAAAAATATTACTTAAATTAGGGTTGCATCAATACCAGTATCAGTATCGGTACAGATACCGCTATAAAGGACTTGTATTCTTAAAATCGATAGATAACAGTGACCAAACCCAATTTATTACACGCAATGTTTACTGTCACTTGAAATTTTAATTAAGTTGTCGTCTTTATTTATATTTTATCTTTTATTTATTTAATCAATGTTTGTTGTAAAAAAGCAGAGAAGAAAATAAAACTTGTCTTCGAATTCACTGTATTTTTTTTTTTGGTCTGGTAGATGTATTGGTATCAAAACTCTGTATCAGCAAGTACTCAGATTCAAGTATCGGTATTGTATCGGTTTGGAAAAAAGTTTGTTTTATTGTTTTATTTATTTGCACCATAATACATAAAAAGGAAATAAAGAAAGTGCAGGAGAGATAAGAAAGCCCAAGTTAGGCTTATTCAAAGTATCTCCTCGAACTAATTACAAAATAAAATACACAAAAAAATACAAACACCAACAATTAACAACACAGTAGCAAACAGCAAAGAAAACAGATATTTCAATGCACAAATGACAAAATGACAATTAAGGGTAAAGGGAAAATGAAATAAGTAAAAAGAAGATATTTAGTTTTGTTTGGTATTTTTGCATCCCTAATTTAAATCATTAAAATCCTCAGTATGAGGAGTGCAAAGCCAGATTTAAATGTAATATCAAAGCAAATACTAAAAGAACAATAACTTGATCCTGGATTAATTGATCAATATGGGATCATGTGGGTCTAAATGAGCCAAAAAGAGACCAGAGTGGATGAAAACAAAGCTAAAACTCTTCAAAAAGAGTCTTTTTTGGCAAACAAAAGTGTGTTTAAGGAGATAAACTTACATGCTGCAGAGGTTTTCTGGGATTTAGTGACTGATGACTGGAGTTTGTTGGGTTCCTCTTGCTCAGGATGACCATCTTTAAATTCACCTTCATCACCTCCACTTCTGGACACACTCACCTCCTCCTCCTCTTCCTCCTCCTTTGCGTCCACACCTGCTCCGGCTAGCACAACAAACACACAATCCAATGTATGAATATACCTGAACCGTGTTCATCTCTGCAGCTTTAGATTGCAAAAGTTATTAAACCACCTTCATGTTTCTGCACCGGAGGCTAACAGTTCACTTAGCTAAAAGCTAAAACAGCTCAACTTACGTTTGGTTTGAAGCTCTGGCTCATCTTGTGGCTCTTTTTCTTCTTCAAAATCTTCTTTTAAACTTTCCGGTTTCGGGCATCTTAACTCAATCATGATGAGGATTAATTAATCCAGGAGCGGCAGTCTGATGTAAGGAGGAAGCAGCATGCTAGCTAAGAGCCGGTTAGCCGGCCTTAGCTCGTTTAAATCAACTCTTGGGGTGAAATTATCGGGATAGCAATGATTCCTTTTCAGGAGTATCGTCTCCTCCTGGACTCTGCAAACAAACAACCGAACAGCAGAAGTTTGAACGGAGATGTTTAATGAAGTCTGAGCTCTTCCTCTCGGCTGGTGTAGATCATGTCGGTACACCTCTGTTCAGTGATGCTGCGTTCACTGTACCTCGGAAACCAAAAAACAAAACTATGAAGGGCTCGGATCTTTTTACTTTTAAAGCTTAGACTCACAAAATTAAGGCTGCCTTAAAATGTAGTTCTGTTTTTATTAAACCTAAAAGTTAAACTACAGTTTATAGTTAATAAGCGAATACGTTGTAGATATTTTTCTTTATCTTACATTTTATTAAGAAAGAGAAAAATGGTTTACAACTCTATGTCACTGATTCGGTCTTACATGTGAATCAGGTGTGTTGGAGCAGAGAAACATGGAAAACCTACTGGATTGCGGCCCATACTTCAGGACCGAACTGAAGTATGAGTAACACCATCCTACTTACTAGTAAACTCGGCTGTTTTCTTCAATATTTACAGTTGGAATACCTAAATTCCGTGTTTCTAGTTTTCTTTGAACGCAACTGAACCACTGGCTTGATTGTGATTGGTCACTCCCTGGATTCTTGCTTCCAACCGAAACAAGCCAGAAGCAGAAACTTTTTATTTAAAAAACGAACTAAATAACTAACTAACTAAATAAATAAAAAGCTTCTGACAATATTAAATTATTCACAACTTTCATTAACTTCATAAAACTATAATTTGCGGATCCTGCATAGTTATATGAACACTTCTACTAAATTATTGCAGCCTTTCGTCAAACCTTAGTAAAAGTGGCTCTGTGTTCAGTTGCAGACTGGTGTTATTGCAGACCATTTAAACTCCAAACTGTGTAAGTGATATGCATGCTACTCTAAGTATTTTAGTTTGCCTTGTTTAGAATGAGTTAAGGACTTTACCTCTGTACATGTACCTTCACTGATGGTGCAACTTTTGTCCTTGACCAGTCTTTTCCCAATTCATTTACACTTTCATAAAAATACATTATTACTTAATTTTATTGATTTCATTTACTTCGTTATTTGACAGGGACCTTTTAGGAAAACTTCTAAAAAATACCAGATAAAACCAAAATTAGCATTTTAATCCATTGTCTCTTAGCTGATCCTATAAAGGCTCCATGCAGTACTGATCAAAAGGTCATAAAAACGAGAATAACAAATTTATAGAGAATTATAATATTTCGACTGAAGTGTTTCCTTTACAGTTTGTTTTTTTGTTGTTCATGTGACCCAGAGTGTTTTTTTATGACAATGGTGTCAAAAAGCCTCTCCAGACTTACACTGCCCACTTTTGTTTGTGCTCTTTTTGCCTGAGATGTTTCTAAATTTATGGTGAAAACAGGCTGTGTATTAGAATAATAGATCTAAATAGAGATCTAGTTATTTGATGTTCTTAAGCACAAACATGGAAATCCCCCCCCTCCTTTGGTTTTAAATCAAAATGTATTAAATGAATCTGATGAGGAAAACACTGAGTAAAATCAGACTGTAATACCATAGTTATTATAACCAAGTTTATTTTTGAGACTTTAAATTAGATGTTTCACACTAAAACCTAAGGGAACCTCTAATAATAATAAAGGTGGCTTTAAACTATAATTAAAATCAGATAAAACCCCGATCAGAAAGAAGCAAGAAACAGACTCACCAAATGTTCATTTCATTGTGAAAGTTTTAGTCAACACAACAGATTTTCACAAGTTCATGCAAAGGGCTCAGCTAACAATACAAAGAGATTCAACTTAGTTTTAAATAATATGGAAGTGTATCGGTGCCACTGAAGGGAAAAAGGACTTTATCACATTATTATTA
>JAVQJG010104505.1:0-19294 GCA_036024015.1 Craterocephalus amniculus | reverse complement strand
AATCCAATTGGGTCGTGGGTGTGCTGGAGCCTATCCCAGCTATCAACGGGCGAGAGGCGGGGTACACCCTGGACAGGTCGCCAGTCTGTCGCAGGTCCGACATGGAGAGACAGACAACCACTCACACACACAAACAATCCTAGGGAGAATTTAGAGTGCCCAGTTAGAGTGTCTTTGGACAGTGGGAGGAAGCCGGAGTACCCGCTGAGAACCCACGCATACTCGAACCGGCGGCCTTCTCACTGTGAGGTCGCAGTGCTAACCACTACACCGTGCAGCCCATGTGTGGATATGTGAAAGGATTAATGGATGGATGAATGGATAGATGGATGGGTGGATGGATGAATGGATGGGTGGGTGGATGGATGGATGGATGAATAAACATATGGATGGATGGATGGATGGATAGATGGATGGGTGGGTGGATGGATGGATGAATAAATATATGGATGGATGGATGGATGGATGGATGGATGGGTGGGTGGATGGATGGATGAATAAATATATGGATGGATGGATGGATGGATGGATGGGTGGGTGGATGGATGGATGAATAAACAGATGGTTTACCATGATGGGAAAGCTAAAAGCAAAAAGGTCTATGTGTGTCTGAAAAGAAGAAAAATAATCTTATTCGCGTGGCATAAAGCCAAGAAGATGTTTTTGAAGCACGGTGGCGCTAAAAGGCATCACTTAAACCTCATAATCTGACAACTGAGAAAGATGAAGATACTCCTTGTAGAAATAGAAATAGAGATGGAGATGGAAATAAAAAACCAGTGTGATATCAGAATTCTCTTGGTTCAAAATGAATCCACTAGGGGGCAGAAGACAATCACCCGAATTTGTACGACAGGGTTTCCAGCCAAGTTTCTACCATATGGTGATGCAAGACGTCTCTGAAACTCAATCAAATGATACATTAGGCATTAAAAGGTTAACATAAAGTAAAACCTTCAATAGTAAAACCTGAATTAAACCCAGGACAAGACTAACTTAGATCATTTTACACCATGACTCAGAAAGATTTATTAGTCTGCTTTAAGACTTGAAAAATGAATAAATATCAATTATTATGAATAAAAAATAATGGAAGAAACACTACATATATGAAATTTTGTGTAAAACACTTCAGAAAATCTAACAGATACAAATCTGTACAAAATGAAATGATGGAAGTTTGTTCATGCATTAACTGTATGCTTAACTCAGTGGCATTAAAGGAAAAAACAGCACAGAGTAAAGGGAACATAACTCAAATACAATTAGAAAAAAAAAAACTTTATTGTCACTGTGTTTGATATGCTGTCAGATAAAAAAAAATATACATCAAAGAAGAAATTTAACGATTTTAATAAGTCAGTGATGGCTTATAGCTTGCACAGGGGTCATAACCTTTGCTAACAGGTCTTTTCAGCATTTAAATGATTGAAACTCCAAATGTTTAAGTAATATAGTCCAGGAGTGTGAGTAAAATGAAATAGGTCCCAAAACTGAGCCTTGCAGCACACCATACCAATGTTTTGGTCTTTTACCATTATGGCCCATCTTGTGCCGTAGTCTAACCTACTGGTTCCCAAACTTTTAGCCACCACCAAAATGTCATATATTAGTGTTGGTGACCTTCCCTTCTCTAATGACAATTATTAATTAAATATCAGAAGAGTCGTCATGCAGGATCCTCTAAATGTAAAGCTTGAAAACGGTTTTTAACCTCCTGACCCCAGCTTTACTTTGACTTACATTAGAGATTTCCTTTAGCTATTGGGGTTAGAAATGACCAGTAAATATAAATGTATGGTTTTGAATGATCCTTATTTATCTTTATTTTTTTTCATCATCATCATTGCAGTTTAAGTGTTTCACTGGTTCCTTCTACACAGAATTTAGTAAGATGGTCCATGGGAACCACTAGTCTAAGAGACTGCTCTTACAGATTATCTAATTCAAACACGGACCAATCAGCAGCAGGCTGTGTGTTAAACATGTTACCATGGTGATCCATCCAGCTTAAAAAAACACCTTTTTGACTCTAACAGTGACTTCAAGCTCAGTAAGCATCAGAAGCCCATTAATCCCAGCTGGTATTCCAGCCTTTAGATCAGCAGGAAGGTTACCCCAGCAGGATTCCTCTAATACACTTTGCACAATGGCAGCTCTGGGTTTATTTTCAGTCGGGCTGTGATAGCAGCCTTTGAAGCTGTTAATGCAAAACACGGACTCTTGTTTTGCACAAACCGAATCCCTTGAAAATGAGCTGTGAGAAGAAAAAGTTACTGCAACACATAGAACCACCAAAATGGTCCTTTAGGGCCTGAATTGGACTGGAAATGTCTCCCGCAGCAGCTTGTTTGGCAATGGTTTGCCCTGCAGGCCGGGCTCCGCAGAAGACAGATTAATCTCACGTTGATCAAACGTTTTAGCTTCTCTTTCAGTCATAGAGACGCTCAGATGAAGACGTTACAATCCAAACACGATGGGAGGAAGGTCTCCCGTCACAGCCTCCGTCAGCCATCGCACATCAAACGGTGTCAGTAAGCGAGTGCGCTCCGGCCGCTGACCGCAGGACGCTCTGCCAGTCTGCATCTCGGCCTCTTTCATGTGCAGCGACTATGAATCATGGATGGATTTATTCTTTCAAGGAATTTTGAAATATTGATGTTTGGATCTCGGGCTGCTCTCCCTCCAACATGCTCACTGCTATATATATATTTTTTTTTTTAAATTTCTCTTCTGCTGCTGCTAGATTGGTGTCAAGTGCAGAGAGCACACACTCACACACACACACTCTTTCTTCCTAACAAGTGATACGCATTCATTACATTTTCTACCCACAGTGTGTGTTCTCTGCTCTTGACACCAATCTTCCCCGAGGCAGAAGAGTGTGCCGCCCACTTAGATCTCTCTCCATCTTTCTCTCGCCGCTTTCTTCCACCTTTATCCAGTTGGCTGCAGTGCGATCCTAATTGGCCGTGGAAAGTCGGAGCGGCAGTGTGTTCGATGGGGCGTGTGCGTTGACCATTAAAGTTCTTCTCCTGCCATCGATTCGCACGCTGCAAAAAATAATTGCTGTTCATCAGAATTACTCATTCAAAGGTTTTTTGTGGCTCAGATGTAATTCTACACCTTTGCCTCATTTAGTATGTGTGGATCTATGAATATGCAAATGGGTCGCTGCTTCTGTCTCCACGGTTTGCCTGAAGCTGGATTATAACCGCTCACCTTCCACTCTGTGAGACTAGTCTGCACAGCACAATGGCAAGTTGTAATATGGAAGAAATTCAGGCATTAATGTTGAAACCGGTTGAGAGGAAATAAATAAATAAAAGGGCCAGCGGGGTCGGCGCCATAAAATACTCATGCACTGAGTTGGAAGAAGTCTCCAACAGCAGCTTTGTCCTGACTGTGATAGCAAGCGGATGTAGCTAATGCTAATCATGTCTAATCCTGCAAGTTTGTAGAATTTCTCAGGGACTTATCTCCTGTGTTCAATTCAGCTTTATCTGTACAGCAACAATCACCAGAAGCTAATCTCAGGGAATTTTATAGATACTTATCAATGCAAGCCTCTTTTGTATCAATTAAAATAAATCTACATGATGGAAGACCAAGAGGGTCATAAAAAATGTACATTACTAAATATAATTTCAGATTATTCATTTAAAGCATTTTGTAATTATTGGAAAACAATTAAAGAGGAATGCATATTGCAATTAATTCAAGTCCTATTTCTAAAAAGAGAACTAAATTACAGAATTCATAGATTTAGTTAGAAATACTTTTCCATATTGTACATTTAAAAAAGTAAATCCTGTGTGTCAATCATTTCTGCGCTTCATTTGGCTACTGCTGGACCCTGAAACTGAATTCAACCAATCACATCTGCTCCTTGTGGTGCTCCAGGTCTCTCATTGGTTAGTTTCTCTTCAACTTACAAGCTCTGAAAATGATTTATATGTTTTATATTTTCTTTTAAAATGTTCCAGAGAAGCATCGGAGTGGTAATGATATATCAGTGATGCTGGAGAACGCATCATGGGTTTCCATCATGGACCGCAGTGGGGCTCCTAAATGTGGAAGCGCTTTCCAAACGGAGATCCAGAGATCATGAAATTAAAAAGGATAACATGACAGAAGCTGTCACAGCAAGACATGCAAGCATTTTCAGGGTGATCCTTTCACCCCTTTACCTCCACGGTCCACCCATCCTGCATTTCTGTTGAGGCAGAATTGTCTTCAAACACAGAGAATCTGACTGGATGTGAATCTATGAGACAAATCCAGTGGTAAAGGCTGTAAAGCTCACAGTCCAACGTCTTTGTTTGGTCTCTGAAAGTTTCGCTTACCCTCTGAGCTTGAAGCCAAGAAACATTCCTGCCAGTTTGGTTTGGAGGAGCTTGTCTGGGCTCCGGAGTCCTGACCCGGCCTTGTCAAGCACCGGAGGGAGCGAAGGCCTGACATCAGCCTGACCTCGCTGCTGCAGAGGCCAATCACATCCCGGCGTTGGCAGCTGAGCTCGCTGCTTCCCAGATACTCTGCAAGAAACAACCTGAATCTCTGTGTGCAGGTCTGAGGAGTATTTCTCATCATTCTTCACTTGTAAAGTTGAATTATCTTTATATTTCACCTCCATACACTCACCAGGTCCTCCGTTTCAACTGTGTGTTTATCTAAAAATAAAAAAATCAACACATTTAGATTCCCCCTTCACTACTGAGTGTCGCCCCAAATGAAGTCCCACTTAGACAGGAGAGGGAGGGTGCATGCTTTTCTTTCACCTCCAACTGAAAAGGAAAGCACTTGATGCTTATTTGCTGCTCTGTTTTTATTCCCCGCTGTCCCTGAAGCATCATAAAAATGTTTCAGCCCTGATACTATTGGATGTTTCCAATCAAATAAATGAAATAATGCTGATATTTATCAGTCAATAAAACATCTTTTATTTTTAGAGCCCCTTTCATGCATCCCCATCCCCTGGTCATACATATGTACACACTGAATTGATGTTTTTTGGGGGTCAAAATGATTGAGAGACTGAGGAACATCAATGAGGAACAACTAGAGATAATATAAAAAGACAAAAGAGACATAAAATATGAGACTAATGGAAACATAAAACAATGATATACCATAAAACAGAATATAAAAAAACAATAACAAAAACAGAACGTAAAAAAGGGTTGATAAAATCATTGAATGCCATAAAAATAGAATAAAATCACTTAAAAACCAAGTAATTATGCTTTCATCACATCAAACATTAGGATGGAAGAAGATTTTTTTGTTGCATTTTATTCCCCTAAACCTGCAGGATACGTGCAGAGCTCTGTCTCCTCGTTCAGCTGCTGAAAGCGCATCAATCGATGGAGGGTTAGTGTGTAAGGGTGGTTTAGGATTGGTGCAGTCATGGTGAAGATCACTTCCTGAAGTTCAACCTGAGCATCAGAATGAGGCAGAAATGGGGTTTATGGTAGCTGGTCTGGGTGTTTTCTGGGATTTTCACCCACAACCACTTCTACGGTTTCCAGAGGATGGGCTGAAGAAGAGAAATTATTTTAGCAGCATGGTTCAACCAGCACAAAATGGAACAAAATAAAAAACTACATGGATCAGTATGTGCTTTCAACATGGCCAACAAGAAGATGGTTAGAGTCAAAAAGGGCGTCCTCTGAATTACAGCAGAACCAGCACGTAGCAACTTTTCAGACTGTTTGGTTGGAAGTGATTATCCTTCGTTATGTTCCATCCTTTGGGTGTTAATTGAGTGAAATGCAGGAGGAAAGGAGAATAATAGAGATGGATGAACTGTCAGAGGAAAGAAAGAGAAGGTGAGAGCACGTCCCTGAAATGAAAGTGAAGTTGTTACCACAGTAACACAACAGATTTATTTTTACATCTAAACGTTTGTGTTCATACTGTATGAAGTTGTTTTTTTCTCAAGGATAAATAACTATAGACCAATTTTTCCCTAATTTTTTGCATGAATAACTTAATGGAAGTAAATTTAAAAAGCTTGAATGTTGGAAATTTTACATGTTTACATTTTATATTTTTAGATCTTTCCATCATTTAAACATAATATTTTTGCTGAACATCTGAGAGTCTGCCTCTCTAAGGTGCTCTTTTTCTACACCACTGAGTGGCCTCGCCCCGCCTAACCTATTTGAGCATCCCCTACTCAACTTGTCAGCCCTCTAAATCATCTGACCAGCTGCTCCTGCAGGTACCGACGTCCAGGAGGGGACGGGAACTTTTCTATCTTGCATTTGCAAATGTGACAGGCCACATCACTATCCACTTTTAAAACTTGTCTTTAAAATCCATTTTCATTCATGATTTTACTTGTGTAAAGCACTTTGTTCAGGTGCAGTAAGACGCCACTATTAGTAGAAGTGCACATAGTGATGAATCAATGAGTAAATAATGACCATCGCCAGGTATTCTGGATTTTAAGGTAACACAGACTCTGCTGCTCCTCTGTCCAGATGATGTCTATTGTTGTGCTAATTGGCCTGAACTTTAACCCCTGTGTGCCTCTCCTCCACCAGTGTTCATGCTTTTAATAGCTAGCAGCACCCTCTGAGTGTACACCTTTGATTCCTGAGTTGAATTAATTCACATTAAAGTCAAATCAACCTTTAGAAGATGGAACATTTAAGTGAAGAACACTTACATGCATCTATGATTATAACCCAATTACAGCAGCTCTGAAATGCCAAACGCTGTATAATACGCAATTAATCCTCTACTGCCCAACTGTGCGTGACTTTTCTTTGCTATTAGTTTAGCAAATCATGGTGTTGTAATTTCAAGGCAGGCATTGAACGCAGGGAGGTTTCCAGGGAGATAATCACAGCTGGCAGAGAGGGTAAATAAATGAAACCGATCAGGGTGGTATGATCCATCTGTCCTGGGAACAGGATACAACATAAGGAACTAAGATAAGGACGCACGAGTGGCCGAACACAAAGGAGTCAGGAAAGGAAGAGCTGTAATTAATGATGAATGTTGTGTAGTGGAGATAAAAGTGTTGCATATCCAAAACTAAACACAAATCTGACAACAGCCTGAAATTCTCCATGACTTCAGTAAAGCTCATCTGTATTTGTACCTCAGCAATTTACAACGGACATCTCCAGCACTTCCACAGACTCAGTCCAATCCCCTGCAATTATAGCCCAGATATAGCCCAATTCAAGTCTAGTTATAGTCCAATTATAGTCAGTTACAATCCAGTTACAGACCAGTTATAGTCCAGTTATTGTCCAATTATAGTTCAGTTATAGTCTGATTATAGTCCAGTTACAGTCCAATTGTAGTCCAGTTACAGTACAGATATAGTCCAGTTACAGTCCACTTGTAATCTACTTATAGTCAAATTATAGCCCAATTAGAGTCCAATTAAAGTCCAGTTATAGTCCAGTTATTGTCCAATTATAGTTAAGTTATAGTCTGAATATAGTCCAGTTACAGTCCAATTGTAGTCCAGTTACAGTACAGATATATTCCAGTTATAGTCCAATTATAGTCCAGTTTATAGTCAAGTTACAGTCCAATTATAATCTAGTTATTGTCAAATTATAGTTCAATTATTGTCCAATTAAAGTCCAGTTATTGTCCAATTATAGTTCAGTTATAGTCCAATTATAGTCCAGTTATAGTCTGATTATATTCCAGTTATAGTCCAATTAAAGTTCAATTAAAGTCCTGTTACAGTCCAATTATAGTCCAATTAAAGTGAAGTTATTGTCCAATTATAGTCCAGTTACAGTACAGATATATTCCAGTTATAGTCCAAATGTAGTCCAGTATAGTCCAGTTATAGTCAAATTGTGCTCATGTTCGTGCACATCGGCTGCATATACCACCTCTGAGGCTGGCGTGAGCTTTTCTATTTTTGTTTCAACAGTAAAAGCAAAATCATTCTTCTTCTTCAAAGGCAAAGTTCCATGTTCAACATGAGATCTTTATTTTTAGCAGTAAAAAGTCTGGAAACACAACGACCCGGCAGCTTCACATTATCAGAGTACAAGTGCTGCAAACTCCCCCTAGTGGTGGCCTCCAGTATAAAACGTTTTGGCCATGTTGTGCCAGCCTTAAGGATGCATAAACATTCAAATCCTGGTCCATTTGCTAATAAATTTGATTTTGTTCATGGAATTGTGAAAGCACAAACAAGCCCTGATTCTGGTCGTGAGAAATGTTGCTGAGCGATCTCGATCAACCCATGACTTCTAGGATCTGATGCAGTTCCATGTTTCACTAAAAACGGACGTTTTTCCTGCATTAACCTGCTATATCTGTTGATATATTCATTTTCCATCAGTCCATCATCTCCAATATATTTCCATGGTGACTGGGATTAACAGCTGGAGCTTTTACAAGCATTTTTACGTAAAAGAAACCTAAAAATAGACCGGAAATTACAAAAAAAAGAGTTTTAAGGGTTAAGGACTGTAATTGGATGGCATGTAATGTTAGATGACACTCTGCAACAGTCAGTTCCTGCTCGAATTAGCACCTTCAAGTTTGAGGTGGAGTGTGACTGAGCTGGAGCTGGTACCTTAAGCAGAGTTTTAACATCTCAGGGTCTTGTTAATCAGTCAAGGTGGGACAGGATGGGAGTCTGATTGGCAGAAGGGGCTGGTGTTTGGTGGGTGATGAATGAGATTGTGACTTCTTCTGCAGGATTCCTGGAGACGTCTTCATGGATGATATGCTTATATGCTTATTTTGCATAAAGAAGGGGCAGATAAGGTAGTTTGGGTATCTATGATGCTGAATGGTTCCTGAGGAGGATGAATTATTTTGACATATTACAGCAAGACTTGCTGGAAAGACCATATCTCTCAGAGGATCCCCCAGGTACAGCAGAAATAGATAAAGACCCAAAATATATGGATGCGATGCCTTTTGGTTCCCCAAGATAAAAAATCTCATGTTTGGAACAAATCTTTGCGTTTCGCTTGAAAAAGCTCATTTATTTACAGTGGTTCATACAGAAGAAAGTGTCCTGAAATCCATCCTACCAGGAAATTTAGGACATTTTTACAGTATTTGCATTAAATTGCAGAGGCCAGCCAACATGTCAGTAAACATTATGTTCTACTGCACATCCTGTCAGAAAAACTCTGATTAAACCATGTATGGTGGCAACATGTCCCTTCAGATGTTGTAAAATATATTTCTAAATAAATGCAACTTACTGTCCAGTGTGACTTAAATGCTTAATGACGCATTTTTTAACTGGTGCAACTCATAATCCGGACAAAACGTTGATAATTATTTTGATAAAAAATGGACGAGGATGCAGGATTTTTCTGTTCCTCCTCTAGATTTTTATCTTTTCTTCCATCTAAGGACATTTCTAAGTAAAAGTACAAGGTGGTAAATTCCACGCTTTGCCTGAAAATATTCCTGCGCACAAAATATGCACATAAGTGTGTGTAAGGCGGCTTGATAAATGAGAGTCCTGGGGAAAAGCCTGAAACCCAAAGTTAAAGGCTGACTTAATGCCTATGACTTTAACAAGAGAACGCCCACACTCGGACAGGCAGCGTCTCACGTCAGCCATCCTCTGCCTCAAACTGGACAGATATGTTGAGCACTGAAGCATCTGGCAGATAAAAATGAGCTGTTAGCTTCACTGAACATGATCTGAAGCTGACAGCAAACACAGCTATGTGAGGTGGTTTAAAACGAGGTTTTTACAGCTGAAAACCTTCATACATGAACACACACACACCATGAGACAGATGGGCGGGAACATGCCTGTCACTGTAAAATTAACAGCTCATTTAATGGTCAATGAAACACTTGGCAGCCTGAGTCAATACCCAATCAAACAAACTGGATGTCACCTTGGTAACAAGGGAGGAACACCTGATCTCTGACTCCTGGAAAAGAAAAATTTGTTCATGTCCACTAAGCGTCTTGGAACTTTTCGTATTTTCATTGTATTTCTACACAATTAGTTTAGGTCAGGCGTTCTCAAACGGTCTGGGGGGCGAAGACCCTCCATCGTTGGAAATTAAAATGCTAATTATGCAGTTAAATTACTTAAAATCCCCTTCAAACCCAGATTGCAGCCAATTATTTAAATTATGTAACACAAAAATAAAATGTTTTTGTCACCTGTATAATGGGTAGGACAGAAAAAACATCCAATCATTTTACCTGCCCCTTTCTAAATGAATGGATGGTTATATGTACAGTAGGGCTGGGGTGATACGTTTTACTCCTGATTCGATTCCTTCAGATTTTTTGGGTACAGATTCGATATAAATTGTGATTCTTGTGTTTCTTCGATATTGCAGTTTTTTGTGGAGAAAAACAAACCTTTTGCCGCCCCCTCCCCCCCAAATTTTAATTAGGAAAAAACAACACAGCAGCCAAACTAACATTCTGCTGCTTTAATGCACAACAAGACAAGTAAAAAAAAAAAAAAAAATAATAGTAATAAAGTTAAATGAAACAAAATATTTTAAAACATTTTTTATTTGGAAAAAAAATTTTTTTTTTAACAAAAACAAAATTTTAAAATTTTGAAATAAAAATTCCTAGTATTCAATTTTTTTTAGCCAACAATTTTTCTTTATTGCGAAACAAAAATTCCTGATATTCGATTTTTTGATTCAATTTTCCGCCAACTCTTGTAGCTATTTGGTAGAGAAGTGCTGAAAGAATGAGCGTTAGAGAGCGGCTGTTATTTCCAGACGTGTCCACGGAGATTACCTGAATGTGTGAAGGTCATAAACACACATTTGTTCAGTTATGATGCCTCACAAATGATGAATCTGACTCTTATTACTGTTGGAAAGTCGGATGGACGATAGTATAAAGAGTATCCTGCAGCAGACCAGTTCAGCTGCTGGGATGGATCCAGTCTGTGGCCCAACAGGGTGTTGCTGAAATGTGCAAGTTCTTCCCTGGAAGAGACGATGTCTGACTCCTCCGTTTTCATTTCAGAGCATTTAACTGAGCTCTAGTCCAGAGAAAACAGTGATGTTTCTGGATTCTGTGCACATCTGTCTTCTTCTCTGCATCATAGGGCTTTAACTATGTTTGTGGAGTTCAGGCTGATTTACTGGAAGTCTTCCTGAGTCCATGCACTGGTTTCCAAAAGATAATCATGTCTGATTTAAATTTTAGGGCTCCAAGATCCCCACCATTCAAACCATTCAAATTTTATGGTCCTAAAATTTCTTCCAGTTTTAGGTTGAGGAATATTTTTCTGCAACTTTTCAGACTTAGTTTTTCTCAGACTGTTGAAACTCGGTCTATCTTTCCTCCTCTGCATCTCTGAAAGTCTCATTTTCCACCAGTCGGAGCTAATTAACCAGATTAGCTGTCAAATACAAAACCAGCCTCTTTTCAAGTTGCTCTCATTCTTACATCTCACTGATGTGTTGATTCTCCATATGGTAAAATGCATCATGTTGTTTATGTTATACTGGCAATAAAATGGAAAGTTTTAGTTTGTAAAATCATTGCATTCTGGTGTTACGGACATTTTGCACACGCAGCGTCCCAACCTTTTGGGAATCAGTAGCCTTTAAATGAAGGTTCTCCAGTATTCCAAAGATCTGGAGAACCAGTACACCCAGTAATGGCCCAGTAGAGTCAGAAAAGGTAAAACAGCTGGAGTGAAAAACCATCAGCGCACCCATCAGTCGCTATAAATAAAACAAAAAAAAGACACAACCTGGACCTGAAAGCACTCCGTGTGCGCGCGCGCACGCATGGGGTTAGACTTGTGTTTGATCATTGATTTGCTTCTCTGCGGTTTGGACTTGGTTCAGTAGAAATAAATAGAATTTAAATGGAGTTTTGACGGCGCCTACCCCCCTTTCCCTCTCTCACTCAGTTAGCGCGTGCATCTCGGTATGAGCAGCAGCTCGTGCTCAGGCACAAGCGCACAGCGCGAGCGCACTCACAGCTGAGCGGAGCGGGCGCCGCGACACACTCTTCCTCAAAAACCCCATCCTCCTCTCCGGCGGATGGAGGGATGCTGAGCACGAGAGCCTCTTCATCACTGTCACCAGCGTCAGCGCCATCTTCATCATCATCATCATCATCATCAGGAGCAGAGGGGGAGAGAGAGGAGCCCTCCGCGGGTTTAAAAAGTTCACGAGGATCCTGTTTAATAACGGAGCACCGAAGCGGCTCGCGCCCGCCGTTCACCGGGGAGAGACAGAACAAACCGCCGCCTCGCACAGTCCGGCTCCTTTCTGGACTACATGGAAACGGACCCGGTGCTTCTGGATGGATTCCGGTCCCTAACGGAGCTTCTCTGAAACATCTCCCGCTGATGAAACTGATGCAGGATTTTTACTTTAATTTAACGCATTCCAGGTGTTAGACCGAGCCCAACCGGACTGCACCGGACCGATCCCCGCCGGATTCCCGCATCATTCACGGATTTCTGACACCTTTTTTTTTTTTTTGGGCCAACAACTTCCCTAACGGCTCCCTCTCGCGCACCTGGCGGGCTCTAACGGTTCTACCGGATCCCGGGACGGTCCCGGATAGACTTTGGGACGGTTGCCTCATCCGTTGTAGCTCGTTAAAAACCAGAAAGGCGGGTGTACGTCAGGTGTTTGCGGAGATCTCGGGTCAATAGGCTGATTATCGACGCCCGGGGAGCTTTCAACGGCCCCCGGGATCGATCCCCGCCTTCAACCGACACGAGGATCGTTCCCCAGCGGCGTCAGGGGGGGAGAAGTTACCGGAGTTAAACCCGTTAACGATCGGATAACCGTCATCATTAATACCTCGCTGATATCGTTAGAGGGAGGGATTGATTTCCAGGTTATAAAAACGGGATTTTCGCCCCCTTTTTCCGGCTCCGCTGGGCTCTGATTGGCTCAGTAAATCAATGCGTCCCCGGTTATCAATCAGGTTTAATCCATCAGGCACGTGAGGCGGAAAGCGGGGATCGTTTAGACCTTGTAGACTAGCGGAATGAATGATCTCCTCCACGGAAGAATAAACCCACATGCTGGCTGTAAATTATCCACTTAACCCCCTGAGGACAGGCAGTGAGAGGAATATAGACAGGGACTGCAGTCGGGGAATTATTACCCCCATTAGACTCATTTCTAACCAGTAACAGCTCACAGAAGCAACCAGCACAGTAAAATAAGCAAAAATCATGACTAAAATCCAACCAAACTGATTTATTCTGCTATATTTAAGCAGAAATATTAATATAGATGGTGATAATTAAGTTTTAGTTGAATTAAAGAAACTTCTATTCCTGCTGCATCAAAATATTAATCACCTTAAATTGGTTTATAATGCTTAATAAAAGAGTTTAACTCAGAATAAATGAACTTGTGAACCAACCAGAGTTCCTGAAGTTCACACTGAGGATTTCTTTTATCCTTGCAGGGATTTTAATGCAAAACCTGCAAGGAAATGAAGGAAATCAGCTTTTTTTCCCTGCATCTGTGGAGGTTTAGAGTTTAGCTTACCCAGCTGATTTCCTGTGAAAGTCTACGGATGCTACGCTCACTGTACGGCCACATCCTCAACAGCATACCGCCTCCTCCTCCTCGTCTTCCTCTCCCCCCTCAGCCCCCCCCTCCCGTACGCTTGTAATCGAGCCTAGCAGCATTGATTTTCTTCTCCTCACCGCAAAACCAGAACGTACACGACCGGCTCTTCCTCTCCGGTTTGTCAGGTTTGTTGCCTGAAATGTGAGAAGTGAGGCGGTGCTGATTTTCCACCTGGAGCTGAAAGACGAGGTCAGAGTTCAGGCGAACTCCCGGAGTTGGAGGAGCAGAAGCCAAAGCCACCTCGGAAAGCGTTGGAATCTGATCGGACTGGGATAACTGGGAGCTAAATGGGATTAAACGACAGCAGCCCCGGCGCCATGCGGAACGGCCGCGGCCTGTCAGACCAGTGGGCCGAGTCGGTGGTGGTCCGGCCCCGAACCACTGAGCGCCACATCACCGTGCACAAGCGCCTTGTGCTGGGCTTCGCCCTGTCCATCCTCACCCTCATCATCGTCACCGCCGTCGCCGTGGTGCTCAGCATCCGCTTCGAAGACTGCGGCGAGCGGGATCGCGCCGGAGCCTCCGGGGAGATGGGGTCCAGGGGGTCTGGGAGGTTGAACGGGAGTAGGGGGGAGAGGGGGGACGAGGAGGGCGTCCAGCCATGGAGGAACTCCCGGCTGCCGGGCACGGTGAGGCCGCGGCATTACGACCTGCGGCTCGCCGTCCACATGGACAACTTCACCTTCTCTGGTGAGGTCAGCGTGGAGCTGGAGTGCGTCAACGCCACCCGCTTCATCGTGCTGCACGCCGACCGCCTCGAGGTACATCTTATACTCAACTTTTAGCTAAAATCACTGGAAAATGTCACTTTTAACTTGTTTTTCAAGAGGGCAGAACAACCACAGGTTCACTGATAACTCGGCTAAGTCATAGATGGAAAGTCTGAGGGACTGGCTACAAGGGTAGATTGGAGAAAGACTTTTCTTTAACTTTTCATCTTTCCCTCTGGCCCATTAAACAGCGTCTCTGCTCCAGTGACTGTTATATAGACCGGGTGTTGTCCCTGTAAATGGGGAATATTGACCAGTAACAGTTAACAAAACCCTACGTGATCCAGTCAGACAGGAGAGTTTGGACTTTTCTGGTTTCTGCACTGACCTCTGCTTCAGTTTGGACCTCATGATTAAAGTTTGTTCTTTAGTTTCATTAGAATTTATGCTGAAACAATTAGAGCTGGGCATTATATCGGGATTTTCAGATATACCGAGACTTTGTCACAAAGATATAGAAAAAGGGAATATCGTTTATATCGAGTTATCTTTCTTAGCAATTTGCACAACTGTATCTTTGTTATGGTCGTTAATAAGTATTTTTCATTGTTTTAATACAAAGCTACTTTAATTTCAATCACATATTTAATGCTCATGTGCTTCTGATCCTTAATAAAAGTACAGTTATTACTCAAGGCTGAAAATTTGAACCGTCCTTGATTGTTATATTGAGCAATATAGAGTATAACGTGATTAAGGTAAAAATTATCGAGATATGAAAATAGGTTCATATCACCCAGCCCTAGAAACAATCACAAAATATAAATACAGAGGAAAATACAGTATTGTCCTCTTTGTGTTTTTAGACCAGAAATTTACTGGAAATTACGCTGCCTTGTAACAGTCGTAACTGCTTCAGGACCAGTTTCAGCAGATTCATCTTGGTTCATCTTGTCCAACACTTTGGGTGTTGAATTGTAACCAAACACTTGGAACAGAATTTGACTATCATGAATTTCTGTCAGAAACTGTGGAAGTAAACCTCGCTGAACTATCTCTACCAGGTGGTTGTTAGCACTTTCCTTACGCTTTTGATAAGCAACATTGCTCATCAAAATTTGGACCATTTCCTTATAGTTCTCTTATTAACTTCTGTCTCAACCATGTGGAAAAAAACATTATTTTATATTTTTGTCTTAAAGAAAAAGTGAAAATGTAAAGAAATGTTCATGCTGCGTTTTTCTTAGCGTGAACTTTAACAGGTTGCAGACGCCTCGTAACTAGATGCAGCTGGATTAACATTAATAAAACCTGACGTGATGCTTTTTGTCCATTTCACCCCACCATTAGCTTCAAATTTGATTCCCGGCATCACTCATGAAATATGACGAAGTCATTTCCCTTAAAACCAAATTTTTAGCAAAGTCCGTGACATCCATGTCAATAAGAGCTCATTAATGTGCATTCGGCTGGTAAATGGTCCCAGTTAATTAAAGACGGAGCAAATGGTGATTAACAACCTGGAGGTAATTATGGAAATTCTTTTCAGTTTGCTTTGTTCTGCTTTTTACAAAAAAGAAGTGCTGATTTATAAATGATTGCTCACATCAGCTGAAAGACGTCGGATTTTCATAATATATGATGAGAAGCAACAAGGTGGAGCTGAGAGCGAACTGGTTATGTTGGGAGATGGTTGATCTTTTAGGATTTTGGCATCAGTTTATGGCTGTATGTCAGTTCTACAAAACAAATTCACTCATATTAGATCGATGTTGAAAGTCCTGTTTTCCCCGTAGTAAAAATGGAAGCAGCGGGGGGAATTTTCCAAAACGCCTGCTTGAGCTTCATTCTTTATTTGTACCACTGCAGTGTTGCATGTTTATATTGGACCTGATGAAGAAACAAATGAAGATGCAACATAAAAACTGGAACATAATAACCAGATAAGGAGTAAAAGAGGACCCATCCAGCAGCCTGTGCGGGGAAAGAAAGCAGACAATCATCAGGAGCGCCTGGAAAAATGTTTGCTGCAACATGCAGAGAGGCCCATGAGGATTTTCCTCCAGTTGTATTAACTGTGATCCACGTAAATACATCAACTCGTGGTCCTTTTAAACTTGTTCTTTCTAAACAATGTACCTTTTACAAGGTTGTCATCTGATTTCACCATTGCATCCAGTCATGGCCGTCACTGGATTTGCTGGAAGCTAAATTTGGAAACCTTATGATTGGCCAGCACGTTGGAGAACCGGGACTCGGTCTGACAGGGATTCAGTCGTTAACTGGGTTAACGTGGACCCAGTCTGATGGTCCATTTATGCTCTAGAGTAAAAAACCAATATATCCATTTTCTGCATCATTTATGTGTGTATTTAGGTCCGTTTTCAATCCCTTGTGGTTCCTGAAGGAGCAAACATAGTACCGGCGGGAACCGTGGTGGAACCATGGGCCGGGCTGAACTGTAAAGCTGACATGGAAACTATTGAATGGCTGCTCACACCACCGCCCCTTTCTGATGCCTATTAATCATGATTTCATTATGTTTACGTAAAGGGAGCATCAACGGTCCTCAGTTTCTTCAGCTAATTTTAGACGACTTTCATATTTCACCCAAACGCCTGGAGTCCAAAGCTCGTGTGCGATTTTTGTTTCTGTGGCTTCAGTGTGTCATATGAGATGTTAGACAACTAAACGGGCTGCATGCTTCTGGACATGGTCTCATCTGGCTACGAACATTTATTTAGTGTCTCTGGCTAAACATGGACGTCTACAAAGCTTGAAATTCGAAACAATCTAATCGGATTTGACATATTTGGACCGTTTCAGCCAAACCCTGCTGGATGCAAAGTTTTCTCTAAACATCGTATTCCTGTTGCAGCAGGATCCTTTTTAGTCCCTGTGAATATTTTCCTTCATCTCATGATGTTTTCCATCAGTCTCAAGGAAAAGAGTTTCAGAAAACACTGCAGAGTTAGAGGTGGAAGTGTTTGACGGAGCTGGACTGTAAAATACGTCCTGTGAGGGGGAAGAAAATGAAGAAAGACTTTGTGAGCTAATAAATGGAAAATGGTTTCTTCCTTGGGGGATATGATGTGCTCATTAAATTTAACGTACATCCCCGTTATTTATTTATTTACATAAACTACTTGAGTGAAAATAGCGGTGCTGGTGGGGTATCCAAGTTAATCTTCTATTAAATCTGGTGTAAACACTCCATGTTCGCTATATCTGTGGTGCTGTACAAGCTGTCAATCAGCATTAAACTATTTATGTTGACCAGAACTCCTTCCCTACTTGGTCTAAGCAGCGTTTCCTGACTGCGTAGCACGTTGATGTGGGCTCTTTAATCCGGTCAGAACTCCTGGTTTGCATCCAGAGATCTGCTCTGAGCTGCAAACAACCCAAACAAAGACTGTTTATTTCCAGATCTGGCCTCTGAGGTTTCTTTAACGAGGCTAATTAGCCTCCAAAGTTGCTGTTTCAGCCCAAAATCCTTAGATGAGCGTGTGGAGGAAGAAACCCTCAGAGCAAAAATTTATTTTTTCTTATACCGGTCATCTGGGCTAATGTGAGATGGATAAATCTGTTTAATTTAAGCAGAGGCCAATTAAACGCCCTGCAGCCTCCTCTGCGTTTACGTCTGAGCAAACCGTGGATTAGGAGGTGTTGCTGGGCGGCGGGCAGGTCTCCTTAGGTATCCTCACAGCTAATGCATGATGAAGAGGAAAAACCGTCAAGACGTCGAGGCCCAGAAACCAAAGAGATGTTTAAAAATAGAAGCAGCTGGGAGAGGAAAGGAAATGTTTTCCCTCATAGTTAGATCTTCAGATTGGCTTGAAGAAAAGACGAACTTAGTAAAAAACATCGGACATTTCTGCAAACGACTTTCCAAACACTTGTTTTTGGACTGACTTAGGGTCCTGTGGGTAATAACAAACATCCAGGAGAGCTTACCTCTGATCCCCTAAATCACAGACATGGAGAGACGGGGAATCTACGCTGAGGTTTTTTACTCTGCTTCAATCTTAATGTGTGTATTGATCAACCATCTGATGGGAAGATGCAGCCAGACTGCAGGGGGGGCAGCTTTATGGGACATTTTTCTTCCTTCTGATTTGGCCATTCCTTCAATTCGAGGGCTTCACAGTTAAAATGATTCAAACTGAGCCTCAGATTTGATTCAGAACATTACGATTGTAAGACTAATGAGCAAGTGGTGCTGATTTGAGACATTGTTTAAGCTATGGAGGTGGTTCCTTTGGTAACATCAGTGTGTTGGATGACTTCAGCAGCTCCTGATTACCGGACAACAATAAAGAGCGTGATTTCCAGACCTGGGCTGGGACTCGTAAGATGGGAGCCGAGAC
Organism: Craterocephalus amniculus; assembly: GCA_036024015.1. Lineage (NCBI taxonomy): Eukaryota > Metazoa > Chordata > Actinopteri > Atheriniformes > Atherinidae > Craterocephalus > Craterocephalus amniculus. The sequence continues at coordinate 658 of JAVQJG010104505.1, read as the reverse complement.
TGATGAGACAAAGCCACAAAGGAAGCGATGCACAGTCTACATTTACCGACTTCATTTGATTCAGGAAAAAACTGAATTATGGAGGCAGGAAAGTTTGACAGTCAGCAGATTAACCGGTGAGGTTGTGAGGATAGGGTATAAAAGCATGCATCCGTGGTTGCAGACCACTCTGACACGCTGATGGCAAAGTTATTCGGATTCAGGAATTTTCTAAACGGATTCCTCTTTAGAAAAGAATCAGGTCCGGGTGCAGGGATGAGACTGAGAGGTTTTAGTTATATATGATCCATTTATCTCCCTGTTGTTGTGGAAATGTCAGCATTAGCCCGTAGCTTATGGGACATTACAGCGTTTGAAACCATAAAACTAAAGCAGCAGTTTATGATTGTTCTTACTTTGATATTTACATGAACTACAGAGAATTAGGCTGGGCAATAAATTGATTTTATCGATAAATCGAATTTGCTGTTAATGATGATTTAATTTTTTGAAAATCGAGATTTTCATAGCTGGAAATATTTTGCCGACGTTGCCTACCCTCACCTGTACAACTGTATGCGTGAAAGTTATATTTTCATTGTTTAAAGTGGCAGGGCCTGCCAGCTTGTTTTACAAGTTTGTTTCACAACTTAAAATATTTGCACTTTGAATTTAGGTC
>JAVQJG010104480.1:0-11171 GCA_036024015.1 Craterocephalus amniculus | reverse complement strand
AGGGGTTTAACTTTCATAATTTGACTCCGGATCACTAGGGGAACGCTATTACTGGCTGATCGGAGTCTGGACGTTCCAAAAATTAACCCGGCAGAAAAAGAGCGTCACGCCAATGCTAAGAAAAACTAGCCGCTTTCGCTAACTAAAATGCCCTGGACTCGTACATATGCGCAATCAATGAGTCATTGATTGTAATGAAATTACCCCTTTTACTACATACTATACCACGTAGAAAACCATTTTTCTTAGAAAGATTAAAATAACATCAGGCATAGTTCCTTTAAGCTTGCATCGTTAGCAAAACACAAGTTACTAGTCTTCCAAAACATGACTGATTTAAAAACAATTTGTTTAATATACAAGATACTGTAGGTCCTGTACTGTAACTCCCCATAAACAGAATTTCTCAAACATTATCTCAGCTTCAATTATTCTGAAAACACACAAGCCTCCACTAGAAGAGCCATCGAAGTAAAATACAGGTAGCACAATCTGCCAGATGGACTTGTCTGTTCGGGATAACCTGTGGAACAGCCTACCACAAATAATGAGGGTCAGTCCCACATACAATTATTTTAAAGCTGAACTAAAAACTGTCTCACTTAAAATCACAGAAATAACATTTTGATGTATTATTATTAAGATATGTGTGAAAAATTGTGCATATGTGTGTACGGTATGTAATAGTATATTTATTTAGGCCAGTTAGAAAAAAGAAAATTAAAAATCTTGGCTCTAATGCCCACATGAGATGCCAAAAACATTAAAAATAAGTATTTAGAGAAAACTAGGTCTTGGTAAAATTATTACAATATTTTATTCCTTGCCATCAGTAATTCTATTTACCATTCTGTTCACTGACAAGCAAAGTTGATTTAAGTTAAATGTGAGACCTTAGAAAAGCCACTGGGTGTCAGCAGATCTCATCTTATCTATATCTCAGTAAAACTGACTTCAGACACAACCCACCCAGTCCAGAGTGACCTAAAAATGTATAAACACGGATAAAAATTTAAAAAAAGAAAAAATCGCCTTCCGCTCAAGATTTTGCTCTTGTCTGCTATTCATAGTAACATTTCCATGTCCTGGTACATCACTGGTCGGAATACACACCTCGGCAGTGTGTCTGATGTGTGCCTTGTTTATCTCAACAGACCCTGACTACACACTTACTATTGGATTGGTTCTGGGAGGTGTGATGTTCCTTTTCATCATCAGCGTCAGCATCTACTATATCTTTAGGATCGACATTGTGCTGTGGTTCAGGGTGACGTTTCCATTCTTCTATGCAAATAAAGGTAACACTTCACATAAATAAGCAGGAGCTTTGTATTTAGATAGTCTGTAACAATATATTTTAGATCCACAACACTACTACAATGTAAAAGCGTCGGAAACCCCCGCAGTAACGTTTACATGAAGTAAGAGACATGAAGTACACAGGGCTGGACGCATTTTCATAACTCTTAGAAACGTAAGCTGTACTTCAGACCTCACCACATGTGTCAGTAAAAAAAACAAAGGAAACAACTAAACCACAGACCTGCCTGCAGCATCTCTGATGAAATCTCCTCTTTGAAACAAAACCATTGACATTTAAGGACTCAAGCAGAAGAGGAGTGCACAAAAAATCCAAAGCCATGCAGACATGGAAAAGAAAAATAAGAAAATAGATCTTATAAACTGAAATCCACCCAAAAATGACAGATGGGCATTGTCATATTTACACTAAAATGACTATTAATGTGTCAGGAAGACAGATTATGTTGGCTACATTATTGTAAAATTTCATCAGTCCGGTAACAAATGATAGAAATGCACATCCGTTTTCTGAGATCTTTTGACTTCATGGACAAGTAAGCATAAAAATCTGTTAAGCAATGTCCGAAACTATTTGTATGTGCGATGGTAGAAAGGTTTAAATACAAATGATTTTCCGATTTTTCTTTATCTATACAAGAACTATGCAAGTGCTTGACCCTGATTTCCACTTCCATTTTCAGCCATTAACAAGACTGTTTTAATAATAGTAATTTCTATGTAAAAATGTTGGTTCACTCCAGAACCTAACAGGCTAACAGGAAATAATATGCATGCAACTGCAAAAGAAGTGATGCAGTTTTACTGAGTCACTCGGTGAAGTAGAAAAAATGACTTCTATCACAGGTATACTCTCAGCTTTCACAATTAGAGTAAACTAATATATTATGAAGATTTATTAATTATAGGAAACATTGCCAGAAGGAAAAAATCCCTATTATACTGATAAAGTTCCGTAACACTTTCCCATTATTTCCTATCATTCCCATTATTCCCATTATTTCAAAAGGAGTTGCATGCTGTAGTTTTCTAAACATGTCTGAAGGAGGTTTCAGATGCACACAATAACTCCTCACACTGGATTGTGTGCAAAAAAAGCTTTTGTATGGTGTTCATGTGCATACATCATTTATGTTTCTGGCCCCAGGGCTGTCTGTCTGAGGCTGGTGGTGGCTCTGGCAACTAAACCTATTATTGTGGTTGACGAGTTAAGTAGTTTAGGGTAAAACCTAGGGCAAATTATATAAGTTAACCCTGTCTCTCTGGTACTAGAAACTGGACTCTTTCCAAAATGCCTTTCCACATCCTTAATGAACTCTTTTCTGTGTCAGATTTGGATGGAAAGCTGTATGATGCCTATGTGGCATACCCACAGCGCTACGCCGTAGGCTTCAATGAGGAAGTGGAAAAGTTTGCCCTGCAAACACTACCTCAAGTGCTGGAAAAATCCTGTGGCTACAAACTTTTCATAGCGGGCCGAGACTGCATGCCTGGCCAGGGTAAGTTGTAGCGTTTGTTTGTTTAGTTTAGCACAGTTAACACTATTTGTCTCAATTCACACTGACAGATAGGAAACTTGTGTAACTACTGCGTTGTGAAAAATGAGAATTTGTAATATGTTACGTTGTTTCTCTGAGGTCACTTTTGGTTTCAAGACCTGGCTAAGATAATGAACAGAAACACCATCATGTTATGTTGGGGTCTCTGCTCTATAGATACAGTTGAAACATATTCATGAAAACAGTATTTTCTTTTTGAACCGTTAAAATCTTACACGTCCACATGATTAGACACATTCCTCTTGAAAAATTAGGTAATATTGTAAAGTGCTGAATAAGGAAGGGTGGGGGCAGATATATGGAATTTGGGAAAAAAATTAAACACATTTCATTGAACCCCATATGCAAGGAATTAACCAGGGTTTATTTCTGATTAAGCTCATTGCAACTTCACTGTGTTTATGTTTTCTTCTTCAGCCACGGTGGACTCTGTGGAGGAGAACATTCAAGCCAGTCGCCGCTTCCTTCTGCTCTACACCGCCTCCACTTTTACCTGCAAGAGACACACAAGCAGCACCAGTAGTAACAACAACAACATTTGTAAGAGCGGCGATGGCGGCATGTGTGGCAGCATCAGAAGCACGAGCTTTGATGGAAGCGATAAAGTCTGCTCAGACCCGCGGCAGCAGCTGGAATGTGTGGCAGCTATGCACAGAGCGCTCCTGGAAGGATCTCTCAAGGTAAATAAACTTTTCAATGTAAACTATGAAAAACCGCAACAAAATATTGTGCGGACGCTCTGAATGTGTGACTAAATTTAATTTAAACTTTATTTGTGAAACAGTTTTCGTGCATGAAAGAAGCACAAAGTTCTTCACAAAAAAGATTTTACATCTTAAAGAGTAACACAAACTAGAAGGAAATAGACAGTTGCTGTCTTTATTCATTCACTTATTATGTTGGTTATGTTCATGGTCAAACCAGGGAAAAAAGTTGACCTTGATTGTAATTCAAGTTTTTCTTTTCAGGTGATTCTGGTTGAGCTAGAAGAGATCACCCCAGCGCAACTTGCGTTATTTCCAGAGTCAGTACTTCACCTGAGGAAGAAGCAGGGTGCTGTATGTTTGTGGAAGGACCTCAAGACCAGGCAAAGATGGAAGGCCTGCTTCAAACAGACAGAAAATGTGGAAGTTGGAGGACAGAACTCAAAATTATTGCCATCTCTTTCTTCTTCGTCCAAGTTTTGGAAAGAAATGAGGTATCATTTGCCAGTCAAGAGGATGGTGCACCCGGAAAACATTGGCTTGCTGAATTATTTCTTTCTTTTTTTATTTTTTCTTATTATTATTGGTTTTCTTATTTTTATTTTTTTTAAGATACTATTTTAATCCCTAACGGGAAATTCAAACATCTACATTCAACCCATCTCTGGAGGAACAATTGGAACAGCTCCAGAGAGCAGTATAACTGCCCGGGGTCCTGCTCAGGGGTCCAGAGCGGATCACCTAGGTGCTGCTTCCCAGAATCGGACCCGGTCCGTCCGCATCAAAGCCCATGACGCTAACTGCTAGGCCATCCACTCCCCAAATTCATGATGGACTCATGTTTGTGTGTGTGTCAAATTAGAATAAGAGCAGCTGGTTTCAATGCACATACTGTATGTACGGGAGAGAAACCCCTCACACACTTCCAACTCAGAAATACTGTAATGTCACCAGAAGTGGGTATGGGAACACTCCACAATAAGGTTACAGTTACAGAACAAGTGCAACGAATAGGGTTCAAAATGGACCCTAAAAGGTACACTTTGCTTTTCTGTGCAATTTTTTCAGTTGCATATTTATAAATAAAAAGTCAATGATTGTGCCATATGCAGCCTGCACTGAGATCTAAATGAATAGAGGAAAGACCAGAGGATTATATGTTTAACAAACCAGCAACAACATGTAGTTCATCTGCAGTTGATCACACTGGACAATGCAAAGTACTGCTGAACAAATACACAACCTGCTCCAAGCTTTGGTGTAAATTGCAAATGTGTACATTCAGTTAAAACTGTAAAAATGCTACATTCATTTTTTCTAGTGAGAGAGAGAGAGATTCATGTACTGCTGGTCAAAAATGTTTCTGAAAGATGCGTTAATTTATGTTATTCATAAAGGCAACATTTTGGGACAAGAAAACAGAGTATGTACTGTATATATGTATAAAACAAAGTTGGACTATTTTGTTAAATATAAAATCTGTTTAAAGAAGGCTTTTATCTTCTGGTTGTTTGTGGCTCAAGTGAAGTCTGCTTATTCCTAAAATATGAAATTTTATAACTCTTATTTTAGTTATGATTTACTTTTAACATTTTATTAAAAACCAAATGATCAGTATACATAAAAATGTTTGTCCATCAGGTACATGAATGGACTAGCTTTGAGGACATTGCATTTGATCTAGTAAGAAATTAAAGTAAAAAAAAACGGCACAGATAGAAACTGCACTGTGAATTATCTTTGAAAATCAAATCCACAAAGTGAATGTGAATATTACAAGTTTATAGTGATAAGGGGGCATTTTTGCCTTTATATAGATGGCAGAATACAGGGAATTATAGGTGAGTTGTCCCTTTTTGCTGTCCAATCAAGGTGGCAGGAATTGTGCGATGTAGAAAGATGGAGTGAAAGAAGATTTTCCACTCGTTTTGTAACTGGGCTGAGCTGGCGTCAGAAGAAATCACAGATACAAAGGTGTGTGTTAAAGATGTGTTAGAATGGCAACTTTGAAGAGTGGAAAACTATGGATAAGAAACTTATTAACCTTTTAAAACCTGGTTTCTGTGTACTGGCTGAACTATAAATGCCACATGTACAATGAAATTTGTGTTCCTCAGTTTAACTTTAAGCCACCCCCCCAAAAAAAAACAGGTTATACAAAATTTAGTAGAATAACTAAGAGATAACTATGATAAGTGAGCTAAAACAACCAGACCTACTCATACTCCCTACCTACTGTACAGTAATTTTACTGAGCATACCGACGATCGTTACTGAGAGAAGTTCAGACTGAGACTTCCTGGGGTGTGATGTGTCCTTGAGGATATTTTTTTTCTTCTTGATCCAGTGGGGTCTGTGTAGTTCTTCTCATGTTTGAAGACCCTCTGGGAAGCTTTTTTCTGAGCTACTGTGCAGCTTGTAAACCACACACAGGCACAGAAGGTTAGGCTACTTACAGCACTGTTTCTCTAATGGGGGTACAAGTACTCTTAGGGGTACTCTGGGACACTACAAGGGGTACTTGAAAAAATCGCAAAAATGTTTATAAAATGTCTGATAATCTTGTAATATAAAGAAAATTTATCTGTTAGTTTATAAAGAAAATGTACGCTCAGTATTCAGCTTCATTTTGCATTTATGTGAAACATTTTCATTTTGATCAGGTTTTTCATTTCAAACTTGTGTCTTGTGTGTAAACATGGGTGGTGTTGAACAACTTATGGGAAAACTTGACTAATTTTCACTCCAGGCCTGACAGATGTGAATAAAGAATACTTTTTGTTGCTTTTGTATGATATGTTGATAGCGACAATATTTATGAACATGTCTCTGTTCTGTAAAAGCATAGAGGGAAAAAACAACAGGAGAGGACATAATTATGTTTTTAACACATATCCCCATGAATATAATCATCTGTTTTTGATAACATGTTGTAAGTAGGCTATGTCTTCTTAAAATGTTTGAATTTTAGAGTGTTCATTTTGGTACAAATTGTAACACATAGGCGCTCGTGTTTCCAACCAAAAAGCTCTGTATTGTTAGGGGGTACTTAGCTGAGAAATTATTTCACAGGGGGTACATTTCTGAAAAGTCTTTGAGAACCACTGTTCTACAAAGCAAAGTGGAAGAACAGCTGGAGTCTCGGAGTGACGTTATCCTTCCTGAAGGTGCTGGGGAAGAAGAGTCTTGGCTTGGCTTTATTTAAGCAGCTCAGACATTTTCATGCTCCACATTAAGCCCTCCTTGATCTGGACTCCCAGGAGCTTAGACACCTGAAAGCTACAGCTAAGTGATAATCAAAGAGATATTCAGATCCATCCTAAAAGTGTTTGTTTTGCTTCTGTTTAGCCAACCCTGAAAAACTTTTTTGTTCCACTTCGTGAAGGATTTTGTCAGCTAGATACCTCTTTGCAATAGCAAAGCCAAAAAAAAAAAACAAAACCCAGGGGATCATTTGTAGCTCAAATACAAAATCTAATGTCCTCCATTCAGGATGTTTGACACATTTTAGAGCTGTTTGACATATTTAAGCAGAACTCTACACCAGCGGTCTAAAGGCTGATAAAAGCAGGTAACAAGCTTAAAAAGAATGAGAAAATACTAAAAAAACTGAAAATTTTACACACTTTGTTGCCATTATCTAATATTTTGACCCGTCTGCCTTAACATTAGTTTAGAATTTTTATCCTTATTGAAGGCTGAAAAAAACTAGGTAAAAGCCTATTTTTAATTCACAAAATAGTCTTAAGAAAGTCAATTTTAAGGAAAATTATGTTTTGTTTGTCAAGATGATAGTTGCAGAAAATTAAAGTCCTTATGCTGTTGCAAAATACTCGTCCTTTTGATTTGCGTAGTTCATGAGGTCATGAGGTGTGGATTTAACTGAAAGGCCTAGTTTGCTCTTAGTGATTCATTTACACCTAAACCACAAAGCACATGGTACTTTTCTTCTGCTGAGTGGAAATTTCATGTAGGTACAGCATGAAGAGCAGGAGAACGGAAATCCCAGTTGCTCTGAAATTCAGAGCAAAAGGTTCGCTGCCGTGGTTAGAAGTCTTGCTGCCCTGCAAGGTAAGTTCTCTCTGATGCTCATGATTTCTGCTTTAAATAAGACAGGGGATGCTGAGTTGATCTTAAAATGACAAATAAGTAATAAGTAAACTGACAAAAGAAGCAATTATTGGATTAGGGCTTGTTTCAGTAATACACACATGAATGTCAAAGATATTCAGGTTGTGGGGTTTGACAGTTTAAAGACTACATGTCAGATTCTCTCTTCTTCTTATTTGAGATCATGTTGCTTTTCTTACATTTGAGGTTTTTGATTAACTCCAAACAGTGATGTCCTTTTTCAGTCTGGCTCTCCTCTCTTAGACCTCTTCTGTAACAATCCACAAGCATCTCATCAAACAACTCAGTGGAGGTTTTACTAATCATTCTCACAAGTGTGCTGAGTCAGATTGCATCCACCTGGAATAATCCCTTAATAACTAAACTATGACTATATCTGGCTTTAATCAGCAGCTTTCTTGTGTCTTACAGTATACTTTAACCAATTAGAGAAGCTGGCTTCATTCTCATTTCTTTTCACTTCATCACAGTACCTTTGTACCCACAACACACCTGAGCAGTGACCGGCACGGTGCTTTCAGTTGCATCAGTCAGGCACAAAAAGCCTGTTTATATTTGAGAAATATAGAGAAAACTCAACGTGTTCAAGTCATTGGCAGTAAAGAAATAGCTCTAAACACCAGGCCTGCTAATGACTTCAGGATTATATTGCTTTAACCTGTTTGCTGCTGACAGACTCAGCTTCTCAGAGCCTGGTGCATCAGGAAAGTGCCTCTTTTCTTTTTCCCCATATTCTGCATTGCAGACCTAACAATATACAACATATATATCATAAACTTAATTTTTAAATGATCCGCATAACAGAGTAAATTGTAAATGTAAATACCTCATTTAAGGGATTCTGTGAAATTATGCTCAATTCTAACATAACCGGCCAGAATTTAAAGTACGAAAAGCCAAAATGCTTATCATTCTTGTTTGGCACAAGGTGGGACAAAAATAAATATCAAATTTAGCGAATGAATGAATGAATAACTTTTATTTCAGTTACAATGTCATAAAAATAATTGCAACCTAACAATGATTGTTCTTTTCTGTAACTGAAAAAGGAATAGGCTGAAGCAAAAATTTTGTATTTACCTATCCTATACAATGCATGAAGTAATTTTGCTGTATAAAGTAAATTTCAATATAAAGGATGCAAAAACAAACAAAACATTCCAACAAAAAAGCTACAGAAACAACAGAATAGATCAAATTCATACCAGTCATTTTGTACTATACTTTTTGAATATTTCCAGCCAAATGCATTCCATAATATGACTCCCAGATATGAAACACATCTCTACCTAACATTAATTCTTACGTTCGCTCTTTCAAAAACACCCACCCTTCTTAAATTGTAATTATTTCCTCTTAACTTAAAAAAACTGTTGAATACTAGTAGGAAGACTTTTATTGTTTGCTCTAAATAGAATTTGTAGTGTTTTCAAATAGACAATGTCTTGGAATTTTAAAATGCCAGACTCTATAAACGATACTTCTATAAGCGATACTGTGTGTTTAGGTTAGGCAAGGCAGGTTTATTTGTGTAGCACATTTCATGTACATGACAATTCAAGGTGCTTTACATACAAACATTAGAAACATTACAGCAAGGTGCAGACAGCAATAAAAAGAATTAAAAACAAAAGTAAAATCACAAAAATAAGAGATTTAAGGAAAGAAGGAAACCCTCAGAAAAAAAATTATTCATCATAAAAGGCTGCAAATAGAAAAGTTTTTAACCTTGATTCAAAGCTGCGGACAGTTTCAGCAGACATACAACTTTCTGGGAGTTTGTTCCACATCTGCGGAGCAAAAAACTGAATGCTGCCTCTCCGTGTTTAGTTTTGACTCTGGGAACTGAAAGTTTATTAAAAAGTGAGCCACAACATTTTTGACCCATGTAACAAGGAGCAGTTGGGACCTGTACAGGACATCTGCTGATCTGTTACTGAACTCTTAGCAACCAATCCTCAGGACATTGTGGGATGAGCAGTGACGTCTATGGACTGAACTTCCTTCTCATATCTTGTCAGAGTACTATACGGGGAGTTTTTTATTTTTCCAGGTGAGGACAAAGACTACATGTTGTGTTTTCCGTGGCTTTTACAGGAGTTCCACCGTTGTCCTGCTGTGTTTTTACTGACAGATATGAGACATTTTACAGAAAGCACACTAAAGCTCAGATCCCTGGTCATAGTTTATGTGTTCCTATCAGTCAAATGTGTATCTGAACGTGCGTCCCAAAGTTTGTGGGAAGCGACAAACAGAAAATAGGGAGAGGCAGAGAAAGTATTTCTTGCTGCTGATGTTCAAACCTGATTATCTTCTGAATATTTTACATCTCCTAACACGCCATTCCTGTGGAATTTATAGCTTACAATCCATTTCCTATTTAGCATCTCACTTGAATGAAATTAATTCATTCCCTCCACAATACAGTGCATATATATCTGAGTAAAGTTCACCCACCCAGCTGTAAACCTAGGCTGAAACTACAACTATGACATAACATAAGACAGCCACCTCCTTGTTGTTGTCCTTTTGCCAGTAAAGCCAATCAGTGGAACTTCCTGGGACTTCACTGGGAGTGTTTCAGTCTTGACTTCCTTGTGTAGGTTGTGATAGCTGCATTTTTCACTTCCCTTTAGGAGGACAGACTTTTAATCTCATAAAATGCGTAAAGAAACTACTGCATTGCAGAGGGATAGGTTTGCAGAGAATATGAGCCATGTCGGGGAACACACAAAGGACTTTCACGCAATGTGACCTCTTCATTCCTACAGGAGAGAGCGATGGTAGCTTCAGGCTGTGTCTACTTACTGGCTTCATTGCTGACTCTGACATTGGCTGTGGAACACAGTGAGTACTGACCATCACAATAACTCTGATTTAAAGACTGAGACAAGAGTTGGGAATCATTTTAATCCAAAGATTCTGGCTTTAAAAGAACAATTTCTGGCAGGGCATTGCTGTTTTTAGTATGTGCTGACTCTGTGAGATTGGAGTTTCAGTATTATTTCAAACACAGAACTACAGTAACACAACAGTCTGTGGCTGAGTAAAACACTTAAACTACTATCTCGTAACAGAGGCTTTCACAATGGTGAAGGTAAGAGACCATAAAAGAACCAGTGTGAGATGTCAAACGGAAACACAATCATATGCCCCAGATAAAGTGAAACCACAAGCCCATGTTGTTCAAAACCAGTAAGACAGGTAACTACTTCAGAAATCTGCTTACATGGCTCTAAGGAATGCCGTTTTACTCTTACTGATTTGAATATGAAGAAATAAATAAAGTGCTAAATGATTATGCATATTATGCATATTGCAATATATGAAATCCAAGATTATTAATTAAAAATGCTATGATACTTTACAGTAATTTAGCCAGACAGTTTAGTCATGTGAAAAAAGAAATTTATGAAGATACTACTACTACTACCAATGATAACAACAACAACAACAA
>JAVQJG010104462.1:0-13956 GCA_036024015.1 Craterocephalus amniculus | reverse complement strand
GCTCTTACTTGTTCGCAATGAACTATGGGATAGGAGAGGCAGCGAAGGATACATCTCTTGTATCCTTCGTTTCAAGCTAATCGAAGTGCGGGTTTGGAGGGTGGATTCGGAGGCTCCTTCGGAGGCTTTGGAATCGGGACAGTGCTTCTCGCGCCGCTATGACGTATGCACCCTTCGAATCTGCACTTCGAAGTCCCTTGCCCTCGGAATGAGACACAGCGATAGTTAAACTAATGGAGAGGGTCTTACTTGGTGAGGATGGACACCAGTCTCTCTGTGGTGTCCCGCTGTGCTTCCTCCCATTCATCTAGCAGGGAAGCAAGCTCTGCTTTGGCATCCACAGCCATGGCAACCGCCATGGCGGCTGACAGGGCTGCTGAAAATGCAGAGGACAGGAGAGAAGACACACCGGCTGCAGCCTCTTCACCAGGGGAGGACATCGCTGCCTGGAAAAGAGACGAAGAAGAGTATGATGAAGATTAAATATTTACAGTTTAAACCATTTTACAGGTCAGGGAAAAATAAATGTGATCCATTGTGTACCAGTCATAGATGCATGAGATGGGCTTAATCATGGCATTTAGGAAAATGTTTGTTTGGGTGCCAAAAAATATGAGAAGTAGGATCCTTTTCTAGGAGTTCTTCACAATAATTTCTCCTTTGATACCAGACAGGCCACCCCCTTCTGGCCATTAGAATGAATGCATTGAAGGAAAGATTCATAGCAGAAAACTGAAATCTTTGTGAGACATAAAGATTAGAGATTTTATCAAGTAATGATAATATCACCATTATTATAATTTTTTGTAGTAGAAATAGCTTTTTAGGGACTTATAGCAATAGAGTAGAATTTAGTAGAATTAAGAATTCAAATCCAATATGTTTTCGTGCTGCCCAACTAGTACTTGAATATAAGATAAGTAATGTGAAACACCATCTTTCTTTAGGGAGTGGAGCTGGTGGAGAGCAGACATTATGTTTTAATATATTAGGGTAATATTATACATTTTTAGATTCTAAATGGTTCACATGGAGTGTATGTGTGTGTGTGTATGTGATGTGGAGGGGGAAGAGACTAAATAAAAGACATTTGAAAAAAGTGCTAAAACACTTCATAATTTTCATGAATATAAATCTACTTGTGATCTTTTAAGAGGAAACCAAATGCATATGTTTGTAGGAATTTCAAAGTGATATCAAAACCTGAAGATCTTCAGCTGAAATAAAACTGTTAGAACACAATCTGTTTTATAAAATCGTATGTAGGAATGAAAGTATTGCTAAAAAAATTATTTCAAACTAAGTTCAACACTCATATTAGAGTAGTTCTGACAAAGTGGGTGTGGCGACTGTAGAGGGTTATAAGATAAAAGGTCATAAGAGTATTCTACACAGACTTGAATTTGCTCAAAAATTGAAATTATTATTATTATTATTATTATTATAATAAAGAAAAGAAAAGTTGAGATTGTCTTATTGTAAAAGTGGGAGCTTAGCCTTTTCAGACAATTTCGAAATGAAAAAAGCAACAAATATCAGAATTATAGTTAGATTAAGTTAAAAATATACTTCAAGTTTCGCCCTTAATGTCAATGTCTGGCTTTTTCTTGTTCCATGTAAGCAAAACAAAATACGAAACTATCACATGCGATGAGATGAGTTCAACCTGTATTCTTTAAAAACTATTGCATCCTCGGTAGCCTATTTTTGCTTTCCAATACATACCCTCGACTGTGCGACAGAGGACCGACGAGGCATCGCAGCAGACTGTCACAGGTGCAGTTAGAGACTGTTGAAAATACCCCCGTGGTAGCAAGAATCTGCACCAACAGGTGGCCTGTGGTCAGGACAGCTGGCTCACCAGCCACCACTTCAGGGAACACCTTTCTACTCTGTGGCTGAGCTCAGCTAACAGTTAGCAAACCCGGCTAATGCTACCAGATTCAGCCGGCTTCCTCTATTTAATCTCCATAAGTATTTCACCTTCTTCGTTTGGGTAATGTTGCTATACACCGATTTCGTGCAATTAATCTCAACTCAACGAGGACTTAATTGAGCAACAGTCAACTGACAGTTAGTTGCCTCATGTAACAGCTTCAGCTAGCAGGTTTACCTCATGTTTTTTATGTTACTCACCTGAAAATAAGCGTCCTCTGCTTGAAGCTGTTCGGTTCAACTTGTTCTCTATATAAATTCGTTTAAATACCCCGGGAATTAATACATTTTATAGTACCTGGCACTGAATGTGTGAGGGGAAAAAAAGTTTCACGTTTATTTTCAAACTTCTCCCGGCGGCCGTACGAAACGTCACGATAGAACAGTCGATGTTAGATGACGTAAAATGTACAACCCCTTCATGGGACTTGTAGTTTAAACGAACTACATTTACCTTATCATTATTTTACTGTTTTGTATCGTCTTTTATAGTTATTTTCTATTTATTATTATTTACAAGAAAATATATACATATTTTCTTTTATTCCCATATAATCTTCCAAAGCTATTATTCCTTTGCACTGTTGACTAAAACGTTGCCATGTTTATAACTGATGTATTACGTAGCCTAAATGAAAATTTGCCTAATGAAGTTTGTTTTTAAAAAAAGAAAAGAAAAAGAAATGCAGTATGAACATGTTAATGGGTTTTTGGTGTAATATGGCGGCTTTACCATTTTCCATGGCAGAAATGGAGACAGACTATCAACTCCATTTAAAAAATAATTAACTGTGATATTTATTTTTTTTACCTTTGCTTGAATTCATGACAATAACACATATTCACAACAAACCTCTGCAGCATCTTTTAGTCAACAGAAAATTCAGATTATCTAAATAAGACACGTATGCACTGGTGATTAAATTCTTTTAAAATGAGCTGTTTTTCTAATTGTGAAAAGTCTTATATACCATTTATACCATGCCATAAGATTTTCCTTTTAAAAATAAAACACAGATTTTTTTTCTTTTTGTTTTATTTTCATGTTGACAACAATGTTGCTTCCAGAATAACCCATAGTAACATGAAGGAATTTAAAAATATAAGACCAACTCAGTTGCTGCAGCCAAAACAGAAAAGGGAGCTGGCAAAATACTGACTGTATAAATATCCTATAAATAGGTATATCATCTGCCTACACATGACTACTCTCCCACTTAGCTGGCCTTCTCCAGTAGTCAGGATCACCTCTTGATGAAAGGAGTGTAAGGGGGGGCAACATCAGACCCTGGAGTTGGCAGCTGTCAGCATGGAAAATTTGAACATGGTATGTTTCAATGAGCCACTGTGTAAATATTAGCTCAAAATAGAATATTTTATGGTATAATTGTGGGAGTAAGCAAAACAACGTACTTTATGTACATTGTATGTACATGTACTTTCGGGGGGGGGGGGGGTATTTCTGAACCTAGCTACCACCCACATAACTCCTGTCCCAAAAAGGAGTTAGTAGTGAAAGAAACCTGTTATACAAGCATATGTTTTTATGTTTTGCCATATGTAGATACATTACATTCACAGGTCTTACCATCTTTGGAGGCCAAAGATGAAAAATCACAATCTGTAAACTCATATACGGAGGACTTCTGTTTTTTGTTACCTGTTATTGTAGTTTTTAGGTCTTATCAATTACTTAAGCTGCCTCGATATTGATTGTATTCCACCTCCACTCTAAGAGAAACATCCAAATGTTGACTCTCAAGATCCACAAGTCACAAACACAGCTTTACTTTACTTCACTCTTGTGACTGTGCAATGATGTTCTCAACTTATCTACATTTCTGTTTGGGGTTACAATACTTCAGCAAATATGAAGCTAAATTTTGTCACACTGTGCAATCTCACTTTTGCATTTCTTATCTATCTAAAAAAAATACATGCCTGTAAAAATAATATGCCTGCATTGCATTGCATGGGAATCATTGCTTATAAGAGTAAAACAAAATACTGACAGAAGGAGAGACCAATGTTTTTCTGTCATTTTTCAGGACACTTACTTTAATTTTTTTCCAGAAGTGTATTACGGATTATGGTATACCAAAACAGAGCAGTCACATTTTTACAGTCTATCTCAGCGTGGTTACATATAAATGGTAAAATCGTTTTATAAATCGCCATGAACGGAAGGAATAGTGGAAATCAATACTGTACGTAATTGACTCACTAGAGCAATTCTTCATCCTGGCCCAGGGGACCTGCAGCAGCCATGTGTGCTCAAAAATGTTTCCCTGCTTCTGCACACTCAGCTCAGATTAATGGATCATTATGAAAAGCTGATGAGATGATCCATCAATTTAAACTAGGCATGTTGGAGAAAGAGAAACATCTTAATGATGCAGAGGAGAGAATCCCGAAGGCCAGTCTGGAAAACACTGATCTGAAGCATAGATTTCCAGTTCAGTATCAACACGCACTGATATTACTGAGCTTCATTCAATAACTTTGTTCTTCATTCATGGAAGTGCGTTGGAAGAAATGTCTCTCAAAAACCAAGGCAGGTTTTTAGTTATTTTTCATCAGTCAAGAAATCCACTCAGTCATGGGTCTGCCACAAACTTATTCCAGTTCAGGGTTGCAGTGGAGCTGGAACCTATCCCAGTAATGAGCAGACATGGTGGTGTGTTGGTTAGCACCATTACCTCACAGCCAGAAAGCCTTGATGGAGAGAGAGGGCTTAAACCAGGGCCTTTCAGTGGATCTTGCGTGTTCTACCTGTGGTTTTCTCTGGGTACTCCGGCTTCCCTCCACAGTCCAAAGACTTTCACAGGGGCCCAGTCCTGCAGCTTCTTAATGTCTCCCCACTCCAACTCATTCAGACTGTACTAAATCCTGACTTCGATCCAATCCTCTGTCCTGAGCACGCTAGGACAGAGGAAGGTAAACGCTTCAGCAGAATGACTAAAGAGAGGCTAAAACTTGAGAACATGATCTCCCCTGCTACTGTAGTTCACATCAAAACCTGGGCTGCAGCATTTAGGATGAGTTGGAGACTTTTGAGGGCATATTATGGACAGTCCATCTATAAGGACTTGCAAGAGTCTAGTTTTTAACTGTAACTAGTTTTTCTGCATCACTTTGAGACAGGGTGTCCCTGAATTTGGTAATATTAGGTGGAAGAAGGCGGCTCAGTCAAGTGGGATTTAAAACAATGTAAATCTGGTCTGGTCAGTTTATTTAAAACGTGCTGTGGTGTGCTGGGTCAAAAACACCAGCCAAATAAAGGAAGAAGTGTAGGAATAGTCTATTAAGCAAATGTTTAAATGAAGTCAGTAAATTTGTCCCTCAAATGTTTTAGCAGGTTTTCACATTTTCTGTTATCTGTAGAAGTGAAATCACAGTCTGTAGAACTGATGTGAAAGTTCTCTACGCCTGTTGATTCTTTTTTTTTTCCATCTTTTCAACTTCACCTGTTTTCCTCTTCTTTTTTTCTTTCAACTGATTATTTCGCACTTTATTCAGCTAAACTGTTCGCCATCCCTTGGCCTCGGACCCTCTGATGGCAGCCTGCATTTCTGGCTGACAGAAACTCATCCTGGAAGATGTTGTCAAGACAAATGCATTCCTGCAGGTGGCTCTGATGGCGCCACGGCAACTGGACGCTTCATTGTATTTTGGTTCATTAGTGCTGTTGGTGATTGTAACGAGCTGGTGAAGAACTCCAGGCGACAAACATCTTGA
The DNA here is from genome assembly GCA_036024015.1 of Craterocephalus amniculus. Classification (NCBI taxonomy): domain Eukaryota; kingdom Metazoa; phylum Chordata; class Actinopteri; order Atheriniformes; family Atherinidae; genus Craterocephalus; species Craterocephalus amniculus. The sequence continues at coordinate 8,283 of JAVQJG010104462.1, read as the reverse complement.
CTACTGACAGCGTTTTTGAAAAGTTTAAACCTGAGGTGACGCACGCTTTTCTTCCTTTCAGTTCTTCTGCGCTGACTCACCGAGTCTTCATCCCGAACATCAATAAAACCTTTCAGCCCTGTTTATCTAAATTCCTCTTTTTTTTGTCTGATGCCAGGATCTCCTTTAGAGGAACATGGAGGATTAGACCAGAAAATAGAAAAACGTTAATTCCTCAATTGAATTTCATCCTCCCTTGCAAAATGCCTGATTATGTAAAGAATACATACAAACGGGCTGTCACACTGCGGGGCACACAAATAACTCTGAAAATGCTTGACCTTTAACTCCCTGCAAACAACAGTCCCATGCTAAAGACGATGCTGCTGACGTTTGTTTCATTAGCAAATCAAACGGTTCATTTTTAATCTGTGGAGTCTCTTAATAAGGTGGGTGGCCTCAACAATTTCTGTGTGTGTGTGTGTGTGTTTTTGTGTGTGTCAGATGGCTTTATAAAAGGTCTGGAGGTCGGATCTTGAGTCAGTTCAGGGTTTAATCATCTGAGAAGCAACTTTCACCAACAATGTAAGTACCCTCAAGTAACTTTACTGGATTTTAAACTTTTATTTATTAGTTTTTCATTTATTATTATTGAAGTTTATTTTTTGTATTTAGGCTACTACTGGGTGGACAATTTTTTGTCTCTGTGATGATTTGTGTCACAGTTTTAGTACCTTTATACAACAAAAACAGTCTTACTCGATGTGGTGTGTTAATAATAAATTATTAATAATAATTGGACAGGTTGTACTGGAAATGAATCAGTCTCTCCACTGTGAGATCAATAGAGTATAAATAAATTAATCAATCATAATGGGCTATTTATATTTAAAAAGGATGAAAAAGAAGGAAGAAATAAAGAGGGGAAAAAAAGAGGGTCTATAATTGTTAAATCAATGTTTGATGGTGCTGAAAGGCTGGAAACCTGTCTGTGGTGGTGGTAAGATATTTATTTATTTCCAGATACCTTGCATTGGCGTACAGGAGTCATGTTAATCATGATTTTTGCTTCATTATTCTCATTGTTTTATTGTGCCGTTTTCAACATGTGTGTCTCCACCACAATCCTAGCCTGGAGGAGGATGAACTTAAGTGTCTGATTCCTCTAAATTACCAGAATCACAGCTTTAAAAATATTCAGTATTGTTCATTTCAGTCTTAAGTTTCACTGATACTCTAGCCAAAATCTTTCATTTTAGTAAAGATTTGTTGTAAAGTTTAGTAAAGCTTGGAGAAAACCATACCAAAGGTTCCCTGCAGAATAGTCTCTCAAAAAGGAACAGGAAACGGTTTGATTTTAAGAGGTCTTTTTCAGGCAGTTCGCAAACATTTGATGTGAACAGAAACACAAAATTTGAGCTCATCCTACAGGTGAAGTCGATAATATGCAGCACTGTCATTTCTGTAATTTTATCTGGTCACACATAATCTTCAATCTAAGGGACAGAAAGCATCCGCATAATCTCATCAAAACTCTTTTTCTGTTTCAGGTTCTACATGACACTGTCATATTCTTGTGGAGTCTTTCCTAGCTGATGCCAGTATTCTTAGATTAAAAATGGTTTGTTTTTACTGCTGCACAAAAAAAAGTCAGAATGTGGTCTATTTTTTAATCTGATGATGTTTGAATGTTCTTTTGCAGATAAAAGTCAGGCAAACTCACAAGTTTTTTGATACATTCAGTATCAAAATATGAATTCATGTTTTGTATACTGATGATTATCACACTAATCAGTTCTTGCAGAGACTATCGGGACCAGGTCTTACACAATGACGAGCACTCCAAAGGTTTCAGAAAGAACAGCTCTTACAGAACTAGTTATTTTTGTGTTAATATTTGTTTTTCCTTTCTTTGTATTTTCCCTTTAAATCAGAAGATGCAGATGTTCCACAAGCCTGTGCAGTTGTTTGCTGTCATGCTTCTTGTTGTCTTTACGACCGGCCAGTGCCAACAGAGTGAAAGGTGAGACTGCAACTTCTTTTTTTAAGCAGTGTGCCAAATTATGTAATTACCAACTTGTATGAAAGTTGTGAAGCTGTGTAAAATAAAAATAAATCCAAAATGCAATTATTTGCAATTATTTTGTTTTATTTTTAATGTAAAATTAATAAACCTCGGACTGATAAAGGTCATTCTGAATGTGTTGATAGCTTTGTAATTCAAAAGATTCAGGACCTGGTCGTGTTTACCACCTTTCCATTTCAGCAACATCCTCTCAGTGTTTGGGAACTGAGAAGCATAATCTGCTGCATAATAGTCAAGGGCTTCTTTTCTCAGATATTTTTGCATTAAAAAAGTTTCAACTTATGGATGCAGAGAAAAAAGCGTTTACTGACAAATGGTTTTCCTAAATATTCCTGAGTCCATGCAACAATTTTAAGTACAAACTGGGTCTTGTTGTTGTTGTTTGTCTAATGCTAGGATGGTGAATAACCATCATCTTTGAGAAAGAACTGTAGGAAAAAAATACTGAATGATCGTGATCAGTGATCTTTGTATAGGTAATATGCTGAAATCAAATCATAGAAAAACAACGGTGGAGCTCAGGGCTATGTTTAAAACTTTATCTGAATGAAATACTTTGAAATTCAAAAGTTCAACCATAGAGAAGAGTGCTGCGATACCCAAGGACATAGTCGTCTTTAAAATTAACGTTGCAGTGAGGGTGCATTTTGCACGTCGTATGAAGTGATCGAATATGGACCTTAACTGAATAAAGGGTTGATAGTGAAAGTGGGAACATTCCCACGCACACAATGTGAAAGGAACTAAAGGCATTGGGATTAAACAACTTTGAAGCCATAAGACAACCACTAATGAGTGAGACTAAGCAGAGAGATAAGGCTTCAGTTTCCCAAGGACAATAACGATTGGACTCTGGAGCAAATAAGAAGGTCATGTGGTCTGATGGGTCCAGACTGATCCTGTTCCATAGAGATGAAAGCATCAGGGAACTCTATGACTATTGAATATACAGGAGGAGCAGGTTATTCCATTGACAGATTTTTTCCCCCCTCCCTGTTGGTACATGTGTATTCTGAGATGACAATGCCAGGATTCATCCAGCTCAAATCGTGAAAGAGCGATCCGTGGAGCAGGAGACGTAGATTGGTCGCCACAGAGTCCGGACGTGTACCACACTGAGAATCTTTGGGATGTGCCGGGGAGGTCTTTGTGCAGTGGTGGGACACTTCTGGAGATCGTGGTGAAAAATGATTGCAACACTGAGTGGGAATGAATCGTGTGACACTGCAGAAGCTTCCTGAGACAATGTGACAGCAAAAGCCTGCTGTGATCACAGCTAAAAGCAAAACATAAAGAGTGTGAGACCTTTTCTTTTTCAGATGGTGATTTTTACTTTGGTCAGGCAGTGTTTGTTTGTAAAATGGTGAATGTGCAGCATTTGTGACTGCAGTTATGAGATATTGCACCAGTTTTATCTTAACAATATATTGTGTTTGCTCTATTTTAAAAACAAATGGGATGCATATATACCCCTTTTACCTACTTTTGCAAATAAAGACAGTTTCTTTAAAAAGAAATAATTTTGCACATTCATGGATCTTTTTCCTTTGTATTCTGTTTTTTTAAATCACATTTAACATTTCTACATGCACTTACAATTAGTATGAACTTGCCTATTTTCTGTAACTGCAAACATTCCCATTGGTTTTTCTTTGTAAATTTGCATAAATCTCTGGTTGTATTTGTTGCTTCTGATGGTTGTCTAGATGTGAAACTGTACATTGTATTATAATTACCTCTCTCCTCGGTTTCCTGCAGCCGCAGAGCTGTGACTGAACACCAGTTGATGCATGACCGAGGCCGAAACATCCAGAGTCTCAAGAGACTCATCTGGTTGTCCAGCGCCATTGAGGGACTACACACTGCGCAGGCCCGCTCGGCTGCTTTCAACCCATCAAAGGTTCTAAACCTGGCGATGAATCCGGCACTGATCCCTCCTGCAGAGAACCTAGACCCTGCACAGGTTCAGAACATCTTGAGAGACTTTTTCTATCCTCATTTGGCTCATCTTTCGGACGGAGAGCCCTAACACTACACTCATGCACAAGCATGAAGCTGCACATACATAGAATTTTAATTGTTACTTGTTTGTTTAATAAAATATCAACAACCCAACAACAACGTGGAAAAGTCATCTGTAGCGCTGAGGTGTACAATCAGCAGATGAACAGAAACCTTTAAAGAGTCATATGCAGGTTTAGTTATCGTCTAAAGAGCAGTAGTTTGTTGATTGACGTTGTCCCTTTTTTCCCTGAAATGCTTTTATGCAGTTGTTGGTAGCCAAACAGAAGGGTAGATGTTGGGAACAGTTATTAATGCTTATACAGGGGTTTATTTTGCTTTTCAGAGAAAAGATGGGAAGGACATATATCAAGCGTAACCATATCCTGCATTCTTAATGTTTTTTACATTTTCTTTACATACGTAGAATTAGATCTTTGTTTTTGCTTTTTTTTCACACAGGGCACAAACACTTTAGGAAGATTTTCATTGCCATTTATGACTCATTCAAAAGTTGTGAAAAAGAGAATGGAATGGAAACTGTGGAGATAATTATAAAAAAAACACACGTTCAAAGAGTTTATATACTCACTTGAGGGCTTTCTGCTTGTTCACTTTACTAACAATGCATTTTTGGAATTTGGGTCCAATTTGGCAAAGTTTAGAATGATGTGTTTTGTCAGATGTTTTTATCTGATGAGCAGCTTTTTTTTTTTTACAGTTTGGATTTGTATCAGTGTAGAAGCCTATCTTTGTAATGTCTCCCCTAATCTGCTGAAGAGAGAACCCTTAAGGCAAACTTTGCCCCCTTCTGTATTCATGATTGGCGTGTGTAAACACAAGGGTAGAAACAGACACATGATTCCTGTTCAATGAATTGCATCGACAATTGAACAAAATCGTTTATAAGCTTTTCTTCTGTATATGGCATGAAGAACGTCTCAAGAATGTCTGCAAAATGATTTGCCAAGAATATAAATAAAAACATGAACTGCAGTTCAAGCTGTGAGTCGTCTCTAGAGCACCAGTATCCATATTCAGGTTTAGCACAAACTGATAATTCAGACGTTTGATATTTGCACACAGGTGGTTAAGGGTCAGTCCCCCAGCTAGCAAGTCTACATGGGAATTCAATTTCCCACATAGGAGCCACCTTTTCAAGGACATATGAGAAAACTTAACAGCTGCGTTTTTTTTCTTAGCTTTTTTTTAACAACTTAGACAAAGTAAAAATGTACATATTCTAAAAGATTATAAGACAGCTTGCTGTCACAAGCCAGAGCAAGCTGGCTAGTTAGCAGTCCTTCAGTTTTCTCAAAACACAGCTTAGAGAAATGCTAAGAGGAAAATACGGGTAAAACATTGATGTTTCATAATTAAGATCCTCAGTTTACTGATGACATTTTACTGATCACACAAATACTAAAATTTTGTTGCTTGAAATTTTGTTGGCAGGTCACCGTACCTTCCTTGTTTCCAGTGTGAGCATTACTGGTGTACTCAATTGTGAGTTGCTTTGGATAAAAGTGGCTGCTAAAGAACTGGATAGAATAAAATGCTGCAATTTTACTTCAATCAATTTTATGTTATGTCAATGTGATTCCTTTAAGAGAGAAACAGACAGAGAGTCACATACACTTTGCATCTCCCACTCTCAAACCAATAGGTTTATAGACATTTCCCCTCATGAATACTTTCAAGTGACAAATTATCCCACTTACAGTATTTGATTTGTCAGAGAAATGCATCACACCTACTGTCTCTGTTCAGCTACTGAAATATGCGTTAACAGCAGAGGTGTCCAAAGTCTTTCCTGGAGGGCCACCGTTCTGCAGGGTTTTGATGTTTCCTCCTGCAGCTCAACTGAATCAGATTGTTGGGCTTGGACAGGGCTTGACAACAAGCAAAAGCCGTCGTCGTCGTCATGGTGGTGGCCGGCCAGCCAGCCAGCCGAGGGTCGGTCGGTCGGTCGGTCGGCCGGCCGGCCGGGTCGGCCGACCAGCCGAGGGTCGGTCGGTCGGTCGGTCGGGTCGGCCGGGTCGGCCGGGTCGGCCGGGTCGGCCGGGTCGGCCAGCAACCCTCCCGCACCGCTTCTCACCCTCGGCTGCCGTGTGTCTCTGTTCCTTCCTCCTTCCTGCTGCCTGCACACCGGCTTAAATGTGTCCTTAAATGAGGGGAGGAGTCCTGCTGATTGGCACCAGGTGCTGCCAATCAGTTCATTAAAACTCCCACTAGCTTGGGATAAAAACAAGTTAAAAACATGCAATAAAACAGATATAAACCACACTAAAACCAAGCTAGTGGGACACAGTCCAGTTTCTGGCAGCACCTGCTTTTTCACGTTGTGACATCAAGACTGTGGGGTGAAAATGACTGTGACACCAATTCTTAGTGGAAGTGCTCTACAAAAAAGTGTAATCACATAACTTGTGCTTACATTAAAATTGACATACAGAGAATCAGCATATAGAGATTACAACAGTAGATTTTTAAAGGATGATGCCTGCGGTCATGTTACTTACCATTTTGAAATTGACATCACAAACCAACTATAATGTGATGAAGGTCCAGATAAATCCGGTTATAAATGATATGATGATAATCAAATTTAGTCAAATCACCCTGGCCTAATTTGAGAACACCCAACACTTCTTCTCAGAAATACTTTCAGAACGTGCATTCACCTTTTCATTTAGCCTTCTTTTAAAAATATAATATCATTAAATTGCCTTGTTAGATAGTGAAAGAACAAAAGATGTGGAATTTAGTTTGTTACAGCTTCCTGAAGTTAGCTCAGTTAAAATCTTTTGATTTATTCCAGTGATGTAAAAGCTGTTGAAGACAGAGGACATTGAAGCTCGACCAGAGACGTTATGTTCTTGCCAAATGGCACGTTATTTCTCTGCCACCTCCATGCTCAGAGTGTTCTGCACTGCGGGGCTGCCTGCTTCTGCTCACAGCAACCAGTTTCCGCGAAGATTGCGTTTAACTTGAGGGAGCGGTCACGAAAGAATAGTCTTCTAGGACTAAAACTATTCTCTTCTATTTTTCAGTATTTAATCAAATTTCATTCATCTTCAGCAATAAGCGATGAAAAATCTGGGGTTATTTTTGTCTAGATCCTGCATGCATTATGAAGAATTAGAAATTTGTCCCAACCAGTCCATCAAAAACAGCAAGACTCTTTCTTCTAAACTAACAAACCTGAACATAGAGTTTAGAATATTTTCACTTATTTGCTGGATACACTTATTTTTGCATATATTTTGTAACCAGTGTGACAAAACACAGAGATGTTTTGCTTTAAGATGAGGGATTGACTACAAAGTTGCAGATTTCTCCAGAGGCTTCAGCTGAACAGAGGACATCATAGACTGGACTTTGATGGTTGTGAATTCAATGAGAAACAGCACTTGTGAAAAATAGGGAGCGTTTGAGTGTGCTTTTTATGTTCTGTTTATATATCACATAGTATGGATCATAAGGTGTTTCTGCTGTAACGCTGTGAGATAGTTTGTCTCTAAGGGAGCATGAAACAGAGGTGAGCAGATGAAGAGGTTTTAGATACAATATTTCCTAAATATCGACTGTATTGAACTTGGAAAGAATCAGCAGAAGGTCTCCAAGTTTAAAAATTATGTGTGCAGTCTCTTTTTCTGTAAGTTTTGTGAAGTGACAGCACAACAGTCACCACATCTGTTGTGTACCACAGATTCTTTGATGCTATTTAGACTGGCTAGAAACATTTAACCTGTTCAGCATGAAAATTTATTGGGGAAAGGTCAGACAGGAAGACAGATGTCACCAAGATGATGGAAGATGAAGTTTTTTTTAACTTTTGTCCCAAGCATGACCGTCCATAATGGGTCTAAGCAAATTGAGGGGAAATAAGAAAAAAAGTTTTTTTTGAAGCACATAATCTACTTCAGCATCCAGGAAGAGAAAAAGTTTACCAGGGTTGTTTTAATTCTAAATAAACAGTTTTGTAAAGATAGAAAAATTAGGCTGAAGAGAGATTTTAACCCTCTTTTACAGCCACATTGTTGGTTGGTGCCGATAAGAACCTGAAGCTACAGATAGTTTTAACAGTTCATCATTGTAGAACCCCAATTCTCAAATATAAAGAAAAACAGAATGCAATGATGTACAAATCTCATAAGAATTCATGGAAAATATTGAAAACAACACAGATTAAATAGATAGATAGATAGATAGAT
>JAVQJG010104446.1:0-28217 GCA_036024015.1 Craterocephalus amniculus | reverse complement strand
CCTTTTACCTCGATTTAAAAGTCTAAATTTAACTCGTTGTTAGGGGAAAAAACCCGGAAATACAACTCACCGGCAGCTTGTAACTTTCAGAGTACAAGTGCTGCACACTCCGCCTAGTGGTACCCTCCGGTATTGACCGTTTTGGCCGTGGTGTGCTTACGTAGTTTACAGCAAGTATGTACACAGACCAGAAAGAGCGCTTGCGGGCACGCTCGCGTACACAGCAAGTATATCCCAGCCCTAAAAAAGTACAGAACGATTAGAACAAGGTTATTCACAACAAGAAAAAAAAGGCACAAAAGTCCTCACCTTTAGTTTGAGGTGGGCTGTCTCCTCCCTCCAAAGTTCGGGTTGCTTGAAACACGTAAGCTCTGCTGACATCTGTACCCCACAGGCAAAATACAACCACTACCTGCACAAAACCAAACACAACATTATTTTTTTTTTGTCTTTTTTGTAGTTTTTACTATTGAATGTCAAACAGCAGCTCGGGAACAAAGAAAACTTCAACATTTTATGCAAGAATATTTCATTGGAGCTCTGTTTACAAAAATACCAGTCTAAAATGGAACAGTGGTCGCTTTGATATTTTCCTGTTCAGACTAGGAATGTTTTTTTGTCCTTCGCCTCACTTCTGATTTCCTCACTTGTTCATGTTCATGGTCATGTCTCACCAAATGAGTCAAGGGTCAACAGGCCATCATGAAAGGGGAGTGTGGAAGAGTTGAAGATGAGTGTGTTTCAGGTCCACCTCTCTTTTAGGTCAGTGAGTTCAACTTAGCACTGACGCAGGTATTCATTTAAGATCGCTGCATTCGTCATTAATACATACAATAATATTAGAGGAAAAAATTGTTTTAAAAAGACTGTGTGTTAAATTTCTTTTATACAGCTACTGTGCATGAAGGAATTTATTTTTTTTCTATTATGCTTGTTTTTATTATGTAAAGCACTTTGTGTGTGTATGAAAAGTTCTTCATTAATTAAAATTTATTTTATTTATACACATGCTAACCAAAAGTATCTAAGCACCAGTTGAGAAAATATTTAAAAAAAACAAACAAACCAAAAAAAAGGACATTTTTAACCACAAGGACAGCCTTCAGATTTATGTCAAATGCAGAAATTGGACGATCCGTCTTCCTCAAGGAGGAATCAAATGCTAAGAACAGAAATCCTTGATGTTTACAAGAAGAAAACCTTTAATTATTTAAGTTAGTCTGAACATTTGATTAATTTCAAAAGCAAAATAAGTTAGGCTTTTTAGATCCTTTCAGATATGGTGCCGTAAAACACTGTAAAAACATAATAGTTGAACCAACTTCAATGAATTTTTTGAATTGGTAACAAACAATTAAGTTCTTTCAACTAAATAGTCTTACTTTAATAATTTAATTTCTTTGAAAAAAGGAATCTGAATCACTTAGTTGTATGGACAATGAACTTAAATTATTCTGTTTTTTTCTCCATGAATTATTTGATTCATCCAAAAGCAATTTGAAATGTACATTATATTGAAAGTAAAAAATTTGAAATATATTACAGTAGCAGTACTGTAAGTAGTAAACAAAACAACAATGTAATGGGAGAGCAGACTCTTTGAATAGCTTGTTCTCACAGAAATGCATGAAACTAACTCCACATTTGGACACTGCAGTATTAAAGGTGGTGTAGGAACAAATTTTTAATTATTGCTAAAAAACCTTCACACCCAAATTGTAGGCAAATAATTAAAGGCTCTAACACAAAAATAAAATACTATAGTTACAAGGGATGTGAGTCTTACAGCAACTCACGATTCGGTTCTGATTCTCGGGGTGAATATTGCTGTGATCCTGTATCGATCCTTGATTCAAACTGATCTCAGTTCACATTCAATCCTCTTTTAGTACCAAAACATGCTAATTAACTCTTTTCCTCTGTAAGCCATAAAGAGCACTGCGGAATTTTTTATTTTGTTGAAAGAAAAGTGATTTTTTTTTTTTTTTTTTTTTTTAATGATTTAAATTTTGCTAAGTTTGCAAAGTTTATAATGTCTTGTCCCTCAACAGTAGCTTTGAAAGTAGGCAAGCAAATAATTTCTAAGTCTTTTAAAAAATTGATTCGTGGAAAATGTGAAATTATTCAGAATCTTGATTAACAAGAATCTCGATTCTGATTTTAAAAAAATGTTTTGGGTACCCCTATTAGTAACCTGATAAATGGGCAGGACTGAAAATCCAAATACAATCATTTTAACTCTGAAAAAAATGGATGATGATATGTCTATTAAACTCAGCTGACATTTGTTCCTCCCTCCCCCTGCACATGTACATCATTCTGCACTGTAATGGAGGTACCTAAAAGAAAAAATGTTTTGCCGAAGTCTACTACAGTTGAAGGAGAGTGGAACAAGAGCACAGTGTACATCAGTGGCATCAAGTGAAGCAAGATAAGGGGTTGCATAGTGATGCCATAATGGTCAAATTTCTAATATATAGTTAAGATAACATTTTGTCTTTGTGACTTTGAGAGAAAAAAATCAGTGCTGCTCATCACTTAAGTAACTTGGGAATAAGCAATACCCACTAATATTGGTATGTTTTCAGAGACCAGCACACCATTTCAATGGTGTGCAGTCAAATGTTCACAGACAGTTGCTCACTACTCTAACTCAAACAAAGATTGTCAAACAATTTGTATCCAGAACTGCTCAAATGATTCAGTAGGTGTTTATATTCTGGGCAACTCATCTATTGACGTTTTCCACGTGACATCACAAATCAAGTGACATTGTTACATCCGCCACATTGGGAAGCAAGCTTCCCCAGAATTATCTATTCCCTAGTATACATTTGGATGCATTCTGTGTTCCCCTGATGTGATTTCTCTTCCTGACAACACCAACAACTTGGATAAATGATGTAATGTTATATGGAGAAAATGCAGCCAATGGGCTTTATGCAGAACTCAAATACTTCCTGAACTTTAGCCAGCTGCTTTGTGTTCTGTCTTTCATTATTGGAGTTTATTCAGTTTCTGTCAGTGCTCAGGTCAAAGTGAAGAAGCAACATGACGGAATGTGGTTTCTGATAACAGCACATCTCTTCATCCGAACTTGTTATTAATCCGTTAAAGCACAAACATGAAGCCCTTTTAACTTGGTCTCATCAGTGTCTGAAATAAAGCTTAGTTGTGATAGGACTACAAAAGAAATAAACTAAATATACATAATATACTAGTGCATTCGATTTTGAGGTAATTGTACATATTTATCAATCAAATCAATTTGTGTACATATTTATATATCTGTATACCATAATTCTTTAAATATATACATTATGCAATATTTTGTGAGCATTTGTCTTTTTTGTGTGTTGTGTGCATTTATCTTTTGAGTGTTTGTCTTGCATCCATTTCAACACATTGCATCTAACCGCCACGCTCTACAAAGATCATGTTCATTGGTGATTATGAGACTGCTCTGAAAATTGTTGGGCAAAATCTAAAATGAATAATATGGTATTTTGTATTTTACAGGAAAAAATATACATAGGCTATAGTATTTATGCTTTTGAAACATTTCAAGTCTACATTCAATGTCACTTTATGTTTAAACTTTGTAAATTCACTAAAACGTGAATCTGTTTACTGAACAGGATGCTGCTTTTTTGCAGACTGCCAACTTGCAGAAGTTGTCATAAAAAGAATAAAAAATAATAATCAGAAAAACATTTATCATATGCACAAAGCTGGGGCAACAAATCACCACTAAGCCCCACACATGGAAAACATCACATCACCAGTTTCAGCTGTACCAAACTGAAACCATGAAACAATTCTGAGCACAAGAGATTTCTTTCATGTCATGTTAGGATAACAGAAAAAGGCTGGAAAAACCACACTTCACAACTTTTCATTTGAGGACATTGTGTGACTTTACAGAACCACATCACATTGTCATCACATCAGCAACCACAAACTGTATCAACCCATTGGCTGTTGTGAACATACGCGCAATGATTCATCAAAGAACGCAACTGGACATTTTTGGAGGGAGTAAGGGAGGAAAGAAAGAAAGAAAGAAAGAAAGAAAGAAAGAAAGAAAGAGAAAGAAAGAAAGAAAGAAAGAAAGAAAGAAAGAAAGAGAAAGAAAGAAAGAAAGAAAAAAAGAAAGAAAGAAAGAGAATATTATTTCTAGGTGGTGGATGGGGTCACTCAAACTGACTTTGAATGATGTATATATCACCACAAACTTTAGACAAATCCAGCCCAAATTGAGCTCATGCCAAATGTGATGCTTGCTGCAGGCCTCAAAATAGTGTGAAGGGGGATGTTCACATGGTGCAGCATCTCCTACATTTCAGACCAGTTTTAAGATGTCTGGGCCTCAAAGATATGAGTTCCTGGAGTTTTGGTGTTTAAACTGGTCCCATTCTTGCCTGATAAAGGTTTCCAGTTTGGGGTTGTTTTCATGTATTTTTGATGGATGACACATCAAATGTTTTCTATAGGTGAAATATCTGGAATGCATTTCAGCACCTGGACTCTTTTCCTGTGAAGCCATGCTGTTATAGCTACAGTTTGTGGCTTGGTATTGTCCTGCTGAAATACACAACTGAACGTCACTAGCACCCTGGACGGTCTCCCTCTTCCTTACACTGATTACACAGCGTCCATGAATACCCATTGGAATGTCAATTTTGAACTCATGTGACCATAGAACACTTCCCCACTCTGAGACAGGGACGAGTCCTGGCCCACAGGACAAAATGGCGCTTCTGAACCAGGTACAAACATGGCTTCGGTTTTACATGATAGAACTTTAGTTGGCACCTGCAGATGGGACGGAGGATTGTGTTAACCCACAGTGGTTTCTGGAAGTATTAGTACGTTCGTTTAGTAATAACACTGACACAATTGTGCCAATGGGTGATGCAGTGACGTCTGATGGCCCCAAGACCACGGATTTCACAGATTGAAGCGCTTCTGTCCATCTTTACTTCTGGGCATCTCTGCCTCTCTAGGACATCACTTTTATAGATAATACGTTCACAGGTCTGATATTAATTAACACAATAACAAATGTTCACCCAGGCTGAATCTTTTATTTTTAACATTCTTACTATTTCAGCTATTTGTTGACCCCATACCAGCTTTGAAAAACCTGTATCAGGCATCAAATGAGCTGTATTTATACAGAAATTCTAAAATTTCCCAGTTCAGACATCTGATATTTTATGTATTTTTTGAATGTTGTGAATAAAATATTGTTATTTGAAGGTTTTTTAGTTTTCATTTTCTTGAATTTTGTCAAAACATCCCAACATTTCTCAAATTCTGGTTGTAGAAGTAATGAGTTTATTTTCCTTCAACTTTGGATTTGACAAGTCCACATAAAATAGAGTTTTGCATCTACACCTGGGATGATGTGGATCACAAGAGAGGCAAAAAGGTGTAAAAATATTTTAATCCCAAGTTGTTAATCTTTTTACCCCAAACCCTTCAAAAAGCAAGTCAAATTTGAAAAGATGGAGGTAAAATGAGGCAGCCTTTTGTTCTTTAAAGTGCTAGTTTCCACTCTGCTGACATCTCAGCATTACATTAAATGCCAAGTTCACATCCATCCATCAATTGGCTATAGCCCACTTGCTAATTTCAATGCAGACCTGCAATAAGAGCTTTGGCTTTAAGTGGACGCTCACTCCCTGACTTTGCATTAATATTCTTAAGAAATACATCTGGGACGCATTTGCACAGAATATTAGTGTGTCAGGGATTTTCCATGTTCACTGTGTCATATTTCATCATCAGCTCCTTAGAAATTTATCCATGTGTTTTTTAAATTATCGAGAAGGGAAAAAAAAAAAAAAAAGCTTTTGGTAATCGGTAAAAGACCGTTGATTTCTATTAACAGTGGGAACGAACAGATTTCTCAGGTGATTGACTCCTCAATCTTCAGGTATTGTGATCATGATGCCGATCACATCCACGCAGTAGCGAACGGAAACGAGGGCAATTCACGGTGTAACCATTAACCTACAGCTTTTGCTTGCATTTACCTCCCCCAGGTAAACAAACCTGTGTCACTGTTGACATTGATCTTTTACTGGCAGTCCATCATCATCGTGCATCTTACGCAGCGTCAGTCAGGCCAACAGCAGCCATAGCTGCTCCATAATTTATATTCCTTCTAAGAGTTATGTAATTTCCACTCTCCCGAGGAAAAAACCTCCAAGTATCAATGCTGGCGCTGATGTGAGGCAAAGAGTAGATCTGTCACTGTCCGGTCAATATATCAATTCTGCAACAGTGCAATCTCTCTTTTTTTCCGGGGGAGAGGTGGGGAGCTGGGAAACACTTGGGCCATGCGAATGGGAGCTAAAAACAAATCGACATCACAACTATACAACTAAACTGTGACAGTCTTACCGTACCAAATTTCCCAGTTGCATGTTCCAAACGGCTAATCCACCTTCGGTATTCCAAAACAGACAACGCTCAGAAATCTGTGGTCCGATAGAGGCACTTCTGCAGATCGATGGAGCAGGGCGCAGGGGTCCTGCTCTTTCTCTCTCCCTCTTGTTTGCGTTTGCTCGGCCTCTGCCTCTCTCGGTCTTGGGCCAATGAGCATGAAGTAACGGTGACAGCTGCGCTCTGGTACAAGAGTGCGTCAGGTCGCGGTCGCTCCGGAGTCCAACACAGTTAGCAGCAATGAGCAGACCGCGCGCGCACACACACGAAGAGAGAGAAAGGGGGGGGGTATGAGAGGGAGGAAAGAAGACGAGGCACACGGGAAAGCGAACGATTTGTGTAATCTCCCCTTAAGAGTCAGAATAACGCATGACAATAGATTTTAGACCATCAATATGTTTCCGATTGGAGGGTGAGGGGTGAGTGTGTTATACTGACAGTGAGTTCATAGATCAGATAAACAACTTTACTCGAAATTGAACTACTGAGTATTACAAGATCGGCTGTAATAAAGACTTTCAAAATTGACGCACTAAAGGATTAATCTGTGCAATTAATGTGTTCATTTTCTTTTTCACTTATTACATGTCATATGGAAAATCTGAATATCATATGATCTTGGGGTCAAATTCTGAACCGAATCTACTTGAAAAAAAATTTATTTTAGGATTACCCATTTGATGCATCACATAATTAAATGCTGATGGGCCATTCTTTGCTCGACATAGAAAATGGATATGCAGACAAACAGGCATCCATCTCCTGGACTGCGTGGATATTTCAGTTTTTCACAGGCCTTGCAGATCTAGCGCTTAACCCAGCAAACAGAACTGCCTTACTGGAAAGGTGGGAGCAGTGTCGAGGATAAAAGAAAAGAAAACAAACCAGAGAAAAATACCAAGAACATGATGAAACAGAATAAGAAGACGACAAGCCTTCACAAAACAGACCAAATACAAACGTAAAGCAGGATACTATGGACGAAAATTGTCCATCCGTCTGCACATCCCTTCTTTGCATCAAGCATTAATGAGTTTTCAGTGATTCTGACCTTTCGGATTCACACTCCTTACAGTACCAGTTGGTCTCCGTAATGTGACGCAGATTTCCCACCACCAAGAAAAGACAAGGAGAAGAAGTCCGATTGTGTACAAGGATGAAAAGATTTGAAAAACGTAAAGGCGCTTCAGAGGGTTTGACAATTTAAAGAAAAAGACAAAAAAAAATAATAAAACACTGCCATTTGCAGACAGAACAGGATGTAAGAGTTCATTTGATTTAGAAACTTTTATCTCAATGTTATAAGCACTTGTTGAGGCTACAATTTCAGGTTTAACACCTAGCATACAGGCAGACTGCACGCTAGGTCTTCCCATTTTGACATGATTAATTGTGATTGATCTACAGCTTTGCTGTCATTTATCAGATAAAACTTTTTAACAATTTGACATCCTTTCTTGCAATCTATCATAAAGTAAAATTCCTTATAAAAACATAATTTCACTGATTATTTTTTTCCCAAATGAATGATAACTGATGTCCAGAGTGAAGCCTGCTATAAACTTTGCACTTTCCTGCTTGTCAAGTTGATCTGGACTAAAGAGGGGGCTGAGGGGGAGTATGAAGATGCACTCCCTTTTTATATCAAGACATAATTGGAAACAATCTGAATCTCACAGAGTTTAAGTAACACCAACCTCAAATGAACAACAACACAGCGAGTAATGAAGTTTGTAAAAACCTCAGAGAACACAATGAGTCGCTGACTTGTTAAACCACAGTTAGCAGCCCGGTTTTAAAAGTATGGCAATTTACTTACTCTTTTATTGTTTCTGTTTTATTCAGTGGAACCGACTGAGGAAAATTCAGAGGTCGGCGGTCTGTGGCTGAATTAATTAAAAGGAAATCTTTTTTTATTACTTAAAACAAATTAATTGGCATTTGTACCTGGTTTATTTTGTCAAAAGCCACCTGTTTCTCCAATCTGTTCTCCATGTTCACTTCAGCCTTATCTGAAGCAAAACAGCAGGCTATCAGGGTGTTGTGTCTGTTCAAACCACCCACTAAGCCCACTCTGTTGAATGCACCCCACCACAGATAATCATCTACAGTGTTTGGATATGTAGTCATTCAGGCACCTGACAGCCTAGATATGACACTGCTTTGCTTGAAAGCTCATTACTAAAAAGCTTCACTGTGTATGGTCCGTAATCTTTCTATTATAGTACATACAATGGAGACACATATCACATTTAAGCACAAAGGGTCAGAGGTCGGTTGTTGGAGGTCAGGGGAATAACTGCTATAACAACAGGTTTTCTTTCTTCTTCTTTTTTCCTTTTTACAAGTCTACCAATCAAAACAACCACAAAACTGTGTTACTGTAATTACATCCAGACAGACAAGCAGAAAATGCCCTTGTAAATGTTTATTGTAATGTACTGTAAATTCTTTACAGGTGAAATGAGGGTGGAGGACTTTGTTAGCAGGCAGTGGCATATCCAGAATTTCTTTTTATGGGGTAGCAAAGACAAAATATAAGCTAGTGTGGGCTGCTTGGTCAACACATATAAATAAATACTGATTTAAATTGGTTTAAACCAATGTGTGAAAGATAGAGATTCTCAGGTGTCCGGAGACAACAGCATTGAGTCCTTTCAAAGGTAAAAACACAGTCAGAAAAAGAAACAGATTTGTTACTTTACCTCATATTTAATCAGTCTTTAATCATCCATGATGCCTTTGATGCTAAATGTAGTCAGTTAAATTGCCCTTATATGTGAATATAGCTGAAGCATTGTTGACAACATATGTTCATGTTTATAGAAACTGATTGAACAAGCACCTTAGATATGTATTCATGCAGTGATGTTTTAGGTGATATATATATATATACATAATTTTTTTTTTCCAGTGGTACAGTATGTACAATAATATCAAGTCCAGTTGGTGTACCACATAAGGCCAAAACCCAACTTAGTTTTCAAAGAAATAACTAAAAATTGCAGATTCCTGGAACCAGTGATGAGAGACATGAACTTTTTGTTTTTCTCTGCAAGTAATGAGACAAAGACATCATGCAATGAAGAAAGCTCTCTTGTTTAAAGTTGTCTCTGCACCCACACTGTAGAAGATAAATACCACAGCAGGCACTCTCTGCAAGATGAGTATCAGCCTTCATAAGATGCATATAGGCTCTGTGGTTTTGAAAGAATACAATAGAAAGCTGCAGCATTACGCTTCTTTTCACAGCACTGCTTTGAAAACACATCAGGGCTTTTAAAAAGCTCTGCTCTCCCTGACAGCCTGCACTCTGCTGGGAACATTTTGTTCGTGGGGGGAACACATCTCTCAGCTTTGAAAGTGATCTGTACATCCATCACCTCGGGGGAAACATCCTCCTCTTACAAAGACCACACACATGCATAAACAGTCACATATGCATGGGCATGCACACATACAGAGGCACGGCTGCGTGCCAAAAGCGCGCACACACAAGGACTTTCATACACATTAACACAGAAAACAAAACATTTTAAAGCAAGTTTTTTTTCTGAGGCTTTCAAAGAAGTGGATTTGTCATGAGGATAAATACCAAAGCACAAAGGCAAAGAACACAATCCATAAGCTGGCAGACCACCTGATTGGCCAGAGTGTCCCGATCACCTGAGGCCATTCTTAGTGGAAGGAAGTCAGTCTGCAGCTAGAGTTTCAGTGCACCTGGACTTTGGGTGCATGGAGGTCAAATTGTTAGTAAGATTTAAACATATAGAGCAACAAGCTTAAATTTCTTTATAAGGATTTTAATAACAGCATTTTTCACCCATTTTTCTTTGTTTTATTTTGTTTTCTCATGGACTTTTCAAACAGGTTTTTTGCATGCATTTGCTGTTTTGTTTACTATTGTGTGTATTTTTGAACAACAAATTCATTATAAGGTCTATGTCAGTGGTAGCTGGAATGGTTAAGCAGCTGCCCTGTGTACGAAGTCCTCATTGCATCAGCCCAGTTTGACTCCCACCCACGGTCCTTTCAGCATGTCAGTGTGTAGGCTTTCTGTTAAGCAAATCATACAGAGAACTTTTGAAAACAAGTATATTCATTGCAGTGTATTTTGCAATTTTATTATATAATAATAATTTGTCGTGTTATTCTACTATTGAAATAATAGTTAAGATTATACATGTAGTTCAGAAATATTTTTCAGGTTTCACATTTATTCTTTCAGCTTTATTGCAAATTATTCTACATTTGCATGAGGGAATGTGTTACTTTGTCTATACCGGGTCTACTCAATTCAATCATAAAAAGACTACAATCCAATACAGGTTTTCAACGTGTCCCTGCTCCAACACACCTTAATCATGAATCTGGTAGCCTACGTTGACATTTAGCAGGACTGTGGCCCTTGTTGGACCAAATTGAGCAGTCCTGGTCTACATCAACAGGATCTCATGATGAATCCTAAAGTTCACATTTTTGTATGTGGATCAATACACTATGATTTCTAAAATTGCTTTAAAAATTTTTATTAAAGAAATATATAATTATAATTAAAATTTAATTAAAAATTTTTTTTTTTTTCATAATTTCATTGATTCCCTCCATTAGCTCTTAACTTCAATACTTCTGTTTCACTAGAAATTAATTTTTATAAGTTTTGTTGCAATGAGATCTCAAGACAATTTAAAAGATCTATACACTGCTCTCCAGGCAAACATGTAGAATAATTATAAGTTTAGCTTGTTCATAATTTTACTAGATAAAGCCCATGTCATGTTACTGGGGAAGTTTTCAAATATTGACATGCATGATGTGATGAAGCAGACAGTTTCCTTAGTTAGGATTTTTTTTTAAAAAATCCTGTATTTGATGTGGGTTTTGGATGGTTTGGCCATTACTTAGCTACTTCACTATTTCACTTCAGCTTACTAATATGTGTATATATCATTAGTAGTCACATGTTTAGAGTTAATTGTGAAATATGGGTTTAGAGAAGGTTTAGAAAACTGGAATTTGTCAGCAACTATCTCAGTGGTGATGTTCCTTTGCACACCGACACATTTTCATCTCCCAGTTACTAAGTCTGGGTTGTAAAAGAACGAGGCGTTTGACCTGTGGACATGTGCTGATGAAGAGAACGGGTTGTTTGCATGCATGATGACTTTCTACCATCCTGGATCAATGTATCAACAGAAAGAAGATCCTATTTCCATGATCTGGTGAGGTTCTCACACAGATCTAAAGTTTCTGCCTGGACAGAAAAACTTTCAACATTTCTTTATCAAAACACTTTGACAGTATATTTGTACAGTTTGGGAATATTGTTTTTTTCTTTTTAATCCTGAATCATCACTAAATCATCCATCTATAACAAACTGACTCACTTCCAAAATGACTAACTCGTTGAAAAGAATGCCCAGCATTGGGTAATGAGCATGGCAACTAAGTTGGAAAGTAGCAACAGACACAAGTATGATTCAATGAAAACATATTACATCCATCCATTTTCAGGGTCACGAGCGGGCTGGAGCCTATCTTAGTTATCAGGCAAGCAGCGGGGTACATCCTGGGCATGTTGCCAGTCCATCACAGGGCCAGTGCAGAGAGGTGTGGTGGTTAGCACAGCAGCCTCACAGCAAGAAGGTCGCCGGTTTGAGCCAGAGGGGGCTGTTGGTTTGAGATGGGCAGGGTTGAAACAGCGGCCTTTCTGTTTGGGGTTTGCATTTTCTCCCCGTGTATGGGTGGGTGCACACTGGGTACTCCGGCTTCCTCCCACTGTCCCCTCTAAATTCTCCCTAGGAGTGTGTGACTGTGTGTGAATGGTTGTCTGTCACCCTGCTTCTCACCTAAATACATTTTAACTTTACAAGTCGTGATTACATGCTGAACACTCAACCTTGAAAATGATGACTTTATATGTGGGACTGTTTTATGGTAGTTTGTTTAACTGTCCTCAGAACAAACAATGAGTAATACCATCACCTAGTATTTGGAAACTGTAACAAAGTGAGTGTTTCACATTAATAGGCAATAAAAAAAAGCATAAAAAGAGTAGCAGAGGGAGATCCCAGACAGTATAAACAACCCCTGACCTATCTCCTGTCCAACTAATTCATTTCTACAATATTTCATTTACAAATTTAACTTTTATTTCATTGTTCACTTTCAATCTCTTCCATTAACATTTAATGATACAAATCCGGAACTAAGAAGCTTAAACGTACTCTTCAGGATATTAGCTACTTATTTCAGAGCAATCGTTTGTATTTCTGACTTTTAAATCTGTACATGCATAAGTAAGATTAAAGGAGCCTCTTACACTCTGTCTGACCATCTCTAGTTAAATAATGATCCTAAAATACATTTGGAATCACGACAATGAGCCTTTAATTTCATCCACAGGACAGCTATAGGCGATGCCGTACATGCTCCTGTACAGTCTGAAGTTCAGAACAGAAATCACCCAAATACATTGACTGCTGACATTTGCTCACCGTAATTCAGGAACAGTAATGTACTTTGGACAAAGTTAATATTTGCCGTACTATGTTCAAACACATACACACACACACACACACACTCACCCACACACACACACACATGCACACAAACAGTCCAATGATCACATATCATTTAACATGAGAAACTTATATCACACTGCATTATTTGTCAATTTTGGTAGTTTTTATTTACTTCAGAATTGATTTCTGATATTTTTCCCTTTGGAAAAAAAAGATTGTTTTCCTTTTCAAAAGACACGACAAATGATTTTTTGTTTACTCACTGAGAATGTATGAGATAAAATGTCAAAATCAAACTTTTATAAAACAGACTTTGAAGAGAAAAAGTTGCCAGACCTGATCTTGATGTCATTTTTGTGTTGTCTTTTTTAAAAAAAGAGGTTGTATGCAGACAGATATAAGTTGCAGACAGACTTGAAAACTTTTCCAAGTGTATTCTCATGAATTATTGATTTGTTTCCATCGTCATCACACTTAAATCACAGGAGAACAGACCAAATATCTCTTAACATTACTGATATATTTTGCATGTATAAAAATAGAAATAACCCGTTTTTGCTCATTTGACACTGGTGCCCTCTGTTGGTAACCAGAGCATCCAGCATAACTCACAATTAAATGAATACCCTTCCCTCATTTTCTAACATACTGCATATGGTCGCTGTTATCATCACTGTTAAGGAATCTATGCAGATTCCATGCAGAATGAAAACCTCCCCACATCTCCAGCTGCATGATAAATATCAAAAAAGTGTTCCAGGGTGTTAATCAGTATGAGGGTGAGTAGAAAATCAAGGCACATCATTCTGAGGGTGAAGTATTCCTTTAATATGTGAATCTGTATCTCCTATGTTATTGTCATTGATGTTTTCATTCCTTAACTTAAACCCTTTTAGCTTATATTGATCTCACTCCAAGGAGCTATCCTGCAAAGCTGGGTACTCTCAGAAATCATATATAGAAAATAAAATGCACATGATGTGGAAGAAGTCAACTGGTCTTGTGTTTTATTAATTTATTTCTATATTTTTCCTGTTTGGGTTATAATGAGGTCTGGAACTTATCCCAGATACTATCAGGCGAGGAAGGCACAGCACAATCTGAACGGCTAAATGGTTCATCACAGAAGCAAGATAAATGAGACAAACTCATGTCTACCATCGGTGTGTAGGTGCTATTCCTTGAGAGAACCCATGCATAAGCAGGAAGAACAAGCAAAGTTCACACATACGAGATTAACTACTAATCTTTTTATTCTATGGTGCAACAGGAGTAAAAGTCCAAGTGATTGTAAGCAAAGCGTTTCTCCAGCAGAGAGCAGCATTATCTCTGTTAGAAATTAGAAAAAAAAGCTTCCACCTCCAGAATAGATAATATAGCCGACACTTACTGTACTGTACACATCCACCCCTGTTCTGTGCTGACACACTGATATCTGCATGTTTAGATAACTGAAGATAATGCTTTGAAATAAATTATTTAAAAAGAAAAAAATTCTGACCTTAGTTGCCTTCTCATGTTTTCCCTTCATTTACAGCTTTCTGAATACATCATCAGGATTTAATAAAAGAAAAAAATTATGCAAGTTGTTTTGAAATACTGAAAACCTGCTTGAATACAGGAATGCTATTTAGATGCTCAAAATAAAGTGCAACTGGTGGAACAGCTTCAATCATATTTCAAGGTTAAAAAAGGGAAAAAAATCCCCAATATCTGCAGGTTTATATCTTCATGTGCAAACAGCAATGTGAAAAGATGGTTTTATTTCAATGCATGACCTTTTCAAGTGTCTGGAATTCTCTACTTAGAATCACAGAGAAAATTGCAATTTGCATTCAAGCACACACAGTCAATCAATGATGAAACGCTGTGATAAGTCTCCATACCACTCTGCATATTGATTGTTCTGTTCTCAGCCCTGAACTCTATGAGCCTATTGATTCATGAAATCAATGGAGCACAGCAGCATTAGATCACCAACCTGCTGAGTTAATGAGGACAGTTCTGGGGATGGAAACATCACCGTAAGCCTTTTAAATTTGAAATTTACACCAATAAGCTTCTTTAAAATCCCTGTGATTAAAGGAATTGAAGACTGAATGGCAATAATGTTTAAACCTGATAGTTCCATTTGCATTTTAACCGATAGCCATATGTAGGCTATTATAGGAGCTCAATTTGTTTAGGAGTAAGAGTCTGCCCCTTTTGTAGAATATGAGGGGATCTTTTTTTGTTACATATATTACACATTTAATGCTATGATGCAATTGCCAACCACTGACAAAATATGTATCCATTAGGCTGCTATAGGATACGCTCTTTCATTATTTCAGAATGCAAACAAAAACTCAGCAAACTCTTCCTTTGGTCATGTCAGTAACTGGTCAGTTACCATCACTCTTACATAATCTGGCATAAAAAATGTCTCTCTTCCACTTCTCAAATCCTAACATCAATTATAATAATTGCATGTATAGTATTAGAATACTTGGATTACATATATGTGTGTTGAAGATAGAGAGAGGGGGGGAATCAATGTCGTATATACACTAATTGCCAAAAGTATTTGCTCACCCACCCAAATAATCAGAATCAGGTGTTCCAATGGCCACAGCTGCTATTGTTTTGCACAATCTATTTTGGTAGCACTGCCTTCAAAATGGACTTGGTGTGAAAAAATGAAAAAATCATTTACCAAGCATAGAATAGGAGATATCTGAAACATCCAGTCTAGCAAAGTTTACTTAAATACCACTGAGGCCTCTTTTCATGCCTAACTGCTTAAAATAGCGTTGTGCTTTGCAAAACGCCTAGATATGTTAAAACAAAAGTAACTTCCCAGTGAAATAAATGTGACGTAGATCTTCAAACAAAGTTATTATGTTACAGTGAGATCATGGAAGTAGCAAGTCATTTTGATGTTGTACATGATTAGTGTTTATCGTGTACTTTGCCAAATCAGAACATACTGTACTAGTATGTTCTGTATAGTACTATACACTATACTATACTATAGTATAGTATAGTGTAATAGTACTTCAGGTTCCTCACTGTGTTAAAAACGGGCATTATTCACAACTAGAATCCCTTCATGGGCTCCAAAACACTTCCAGAAACCACTGTCTCTGAACACAGGGAAGGCAAATTTATTTATACAGCACATTTCATACACATTTCACAGTTCAATCTAAATGGCTTGAGGCAAAGCGGAAACTACTCTGTACTTAGATGTATCAGCACATAGAATTCTATTTAGAAACTATGGAGTTGTATCCTTTGGACCTAAGAGGAGAGGGACAAGTCCAGTTCAAAAGCCTACATCTCCGATGGACACTTTCCATAAGCAGGTCCAGGACAGTCTCCTCCAGCAACTGCTCTCACATCCTAGATGTTTACAGACAGATGGTAAACATAACCCCCTGAACTTCTTTTTTTAGAGGTGTTTAAATTTAAAATTAGTCAACATTTTCCATGAAATGATAACCAGTGTGAGACGTTTTTTTTTATTATTAGGATTCTACAAGGACAAGGAAACAGATCTAAACTTCACAGAGCAGGAGGGGATATAACTTAAAACAAATGACCAGCAAAAAACTATTGACGATTAAGTAGAAAGATGTCAGTTCTGCCAGTAGAATATTTGGTTTATGGAAGGTAGCGATCCCAGGGTAACAAACAAGCCATAAACTGTTCTAAAGTCATATTCCACCATCACAGCTATTTGCAAAGAATAATTGTGTCCTAGAGGCAAGTAAACAAGTAAGTCAGCAGATGCAGACATGTGCTGGGTGGGTGATCACAGGAGTTTTGGAGCTCTGGGGTCACTGTGTCAAAGATTAAGAGCTTGTTTTGGTTGACTGAGTCTACAGGTTAGATAGAGGAGGAATTCTCAACTTATTTGCAACATTGACACATATCATGGATGCCAAGATATCCCATCAAATGATTTGTTTGCCTTTGCTTTCTGGAGAGAACCTCCCTGTTGTGCAGTAGACTCATGAAGCTACTTATACTGTAGCATACATGCAAACTGCACAATGAAAAGAAAAAAGGCATGTATGATCAAATAGACTCGGCAGTAATGCACAGCTTCAAGAAATTTCAATATGAGATCAGTTTCGGTGCAGAATCGCATATTGATTTCTACAAACAGCAAAAAAAAAGGAGTCATCCCCAGTAAAGACAACAATATTCCAACTTGACATTGATATTTAGTGATTACTGTCCAACAGACAGTAGACTTGGATCAATAAAACTAAGGGCTTTATGGGATATTTTCACTCAAAATGTATAGATTCCTTAATTATCACTTTAAACAGCTTAACAGCTCAGCCAGAAGGGTTTAGAGGTCAAAATGAAAAGTGAGCACAACAATTTATCATTTTATACAAAGAGACTGAACATCATTGTATTCAGGCATTTGCTCAGTACCATGGAGCAAATACAGTGTGATGGATTTTCAACCAGTATCCATCTATGTCCAGAGACATGGGAAAACAAAGCCAGTGTATGCTGAACATGTTCTGTCAGACCTGAGTGGCCCAAGCTTTTCAAAGGACTATAGCTCCCATCTGTTAAATACAACTTTATCAGGAATTTGAACATTGTATGTTCTAGACCAGTGGTTTCCAATCTGTGGTCCCTACACCCTCCAAGGGGTCCCCCAAAAAGCACAGGGGGTCCCCGAGGCTTTGACAGTTCAAAGCCTCATCTAAATTAAGGCCATGTCACAACAGAGACAAGCTGCAGTGTATTCACTTGAGTTTTTCTTATCATTTGGTGTTTCGTTCACATGGAAACAGTGTTATGGGAGCCCAAAAAAAACATATAAAACCAAGCACTGTTTCAAATGGGGTTGGGCAGGGCTCCACAGATTTTTTATAGTTGCATGAAGGGTTCCTCAGGGAAAATAGGTTGGGAACCACTGGTCTGGACAGCATCTCAGGTAATTAAATTAAGAAATGTATTGAGTTTTACGGTCATCTTCAATATGATGTCGACTAGAAATAATGAAACAGTTGGGATAAGGCTGAGAAACGCAGGGTCCCAGGGTCATGGGTGGGCTTGAGCCAAACAATTTTCAGGTGCAAGGCGTAGTACACCGGGGACAGGTTGCCAGCCCACACAGCGCACACACACTGGTGAAAGCAGCTTTAACTCTAAATGATTTCCATAGGATTTACTAACACTTAAAATAAGGTGCAACCTCTGTTTTGCATCATATGTTGATGGCTACAAGAATGTTCTAGACACTACATGCCAGATTCTGTAAATCTGTATTTGACATATGCAACCATCTAGAAAATATCTTTGTGAGATGAGATTTAGTTTATTCCTGCAAATATCTGAATATTCCAATGTAATCGGAATATGAATTATTACGAAAATACTGAGATATTAGAAAGGTTGCAACTTTGTTCATTCGAGGAGAAAATAATCCTGGGATTTTGTTCTATAAGTGCCCCGTCCAGCATGCCATGGGTTTATAAACCTTTTTCTTGTTTGTTTTTGTTTTGTTTTGTTGTGTTGTCAGAGTTTGTCCTTGCATGTATCTCTGTTGTCATCTTCAATTTGAGAAGCAATGTTGATTGTTTGGCTTGTAATCAGCAAATGAAACAGGAACATTGATTGAATACAAATCCAAAAGAGTAAAGAATGTTGTTGCAGACAGAACAGAATGTGGATCTATAAGAGGCATGTTTACTTTGTCTGCATATTGTTGTCAGCATGCTGTTGTTGGTGGTGACAACAGCTGCATATTTCCTCAGTGCTGTCATTGTTAGCCACGTTGTCCAAATGGCTCAGCTGTAAGCTTTAGACTTGAGATCAAGGGCTTAAATATGAGTTTATTAGTCATAATTAATGCCCTTTTAGTTTAAAAAAAAAGCATATTTCCAAGTCTGAATACATTTACATGCACTTTAAACATGTGAATTTCACTTTTCCACGTTTGTTTTTCTTTTCTTAGAAAAGAAATTAAGTCTTGGGCTTTAGTCCTTAAATATATTTTTATTTAGGGTTGTCCTGAAATATAACAAGCATAGGTTCTAGTTTACATTCAGATAAAGACAATAGTTCAATAGAAATGGGAAAAAAAATTGTTTTGAGTCAAAATACATACATAGTGCATTTGCTTTTAAGAACACTAGAGGCCACAAATACTTCTAACCACAGAAAGGCACTTACACATGACACATGGGCTTATTTTCAGTAGGAAAAACCTCAAATGTAATCATTTATGGATTTTTCTCATATTATAATTATATACAGTATGTTAGAGTTTTTGGCGCATCTGCATGGCAATTACATCATAAAACTTCCTGCTTTGAAGTTGACTGAAGTGCACAACAAGATTTAGGTTAAGTGAGATTCAGTTACATCTGCACTGTATTGAGTCTGACTACTGGAAATCTCCACTGCCTTTGCCTAAGTCCTAATCTTCCTTCATCCATCAGAGCAGAAATAATTTCTATCCTTCCGTTCCTCTCCAGCTGTAGCCTCCTACAGTCTACATAGCAACTGGGCAAGTTTATGCACATTTGCAATTAGCCACATTTTTCTGTTGCCCTTGCAAATGTTACTGCTGCAAATTTGCAAATCCTTTGAGAAAAAAAGGTTTTCTTGTACAATGGGAAATTGTATACACAAATACATGATTTTTATTAACAGAGATAGTCTGCAAAGACCTGTGGTGCGAATGTTTAAACAGAAATATGTTTCAGACAAGTCAATGATATCAAAGAGTCAGTTCTGCATGAGTTGATTAGTTCATATACTATACACTGTAGTTTATTTAAAGTAAAATAATGATTTTATTGTTCTACACCCCAACTGCAATAACTTCACATTGAGGTTTTAATTTGTTCCAGTGCACGGCTGTGTTTTCCCATATTTAGGATATCGACTGGGTTCCTGGTATATCTACTATATTATCACTGTTGTGGTGCAGTTATAAAAGTTGAACCAAACATTCGTAGTATAAAAAATGTTTTTTTTCTGAATTTCATAAGTAGCCTGATACATTTTGTAACATTAGACACTTATTAAATAAAAGCTTAATAATTATGGGAATCAACATTTGTTTGAAAAGAGAAAACTCCAGCTGAAGTATTTGTAGGTACAAACACTTTGCCACAAGCTTTCCATTGTATGGAAATGAAGTGAACCTGTTGACAGTGGTAACTTCCAATCAGCTCCGGTTCGTTTACAAATAACAGCAGTAGAAGAACACTGTCAAATAGATAAAGTGGATACAAATTGATATTCCTGGTAAAGTCCAGAGTTTTCTTCCACATCTCACAACTTGCAACGTCCTTGAAAAACTCACATGCATTCCAGCTTCACTGCTGTTCCACCTAACAAAATTCCCATAATGCAATAGTATATTTGCATTATATTACAGTATTTGAACGAAACGACAAATATTGGCCAAAACATGTTTTGCTCTTTTTTAATCTTTCTATCATAGAGTATGTTGCCATCCTAATGAGAAACAGCCTGATGCTGTTTGGTTTGGGAGTTTTATTGCATCATTTTGTTACTTTATATGTTTAATGTCTTGCTCAGCAGTTGCTGCCGGGACAATAATTTTGCAAATTTAGACTGGATTCTGAGCAAAACGTAAGATACGGAATACATCAAAAACTCTGAATCTACATTTGATCTCTGGATTTATCACTACTTTATGAAACGATTTTAAAGATTTCAATTTATGTAAACTCATACTTTTATAAGATTCCAGTCTTTCTTAAAGGTTAAAGCACCTAAAGCATAAAAACGATATATGAATAGGAATTCAATTTTACACCATATCTGCAAATGTTATTCCACAAATAAAAACCCATATGATAGTGTGTCATAATGTGACTATTTCATAAATAAGAAATACTACATTAGAGAAGTCTCCTCCTCCTTCCTGCTGACAGTCACTTTGTTTGTTCAAGGGTTTAATATTTAGCTCACTCACAAGCATTTTTTCAGCCAGTTGACTGCGCTTGCTTTCAGATCTGTAAACACACGGAGCTTTAACAGAACCCGATTAGGAAAACTTTAGTAGCTGTTATAAAACCTCTGCAAAGGGCTGCTCCAGACTGAGGAACTGTACATCAGTGTTATCGGTCTGAGCATATGAGCTAGAGAAGGTCTACCTCTTCTGGATTCATTCTGAGCATCTTACTTTCTTCTGAGTTGAATGATCGACTGAAAAGAGATGGGACCTCGTACAACCGGTAAGTGCTGTTGTCTTAGACAATGAATATTTGTGTGGAATAACTTTAGAATCATTACACCTTCATCCATTCAGATGAAACTTGGAAGCGAAGAGGAAATAAGTTGATGCATTAAGAGACTGTTTTTTTTAAATTTATGTATTATTTATTTAATTCCGTTTATGGAGTTTTCAATCTCTGTGGTCTCACTTTTCATCATCATATAATTCTGACTCATGAGAGATGCCTGTTTTGTTACTTTATCTGTGTCTTCTACAAAACAGCGTTTGGCTGGTTTAAAGTTGGAAGTCACAACTCTTAGGGGTACAGCATGGAATCAAAATGATAGATCGGTTGCCAGTGACTTCAGATAGAAAATGAAATAATTAGATACAGGTTGATTTTGCATTTTGAGGCATTTGTAAAACCTAACATCGAAATCACAACTATTTCATTTTTTAATGTCACTGCATGAAAATTGAACGAATGTAAAACTTTGTAAATTTCATTCAAAATTATTGTAGTTATGAAAGAATACCATTTTCACAGAAAAGTATAAACAAACTCACAATGAATGGAAATTATGACTCAGTTAGAGATGAGGATATTAAATAGCTTATATGTAGCCAATTACTTTACGTTTATTGCCTTGACTGACCTTAATATTAACTTCATATTATGGGAGAAAGGGCTGAGTAAATTATTATCCCAAACAGGAAGTGTTGTTCTGATGATTACATCTTTCATTAAGGTTTTAACAAACAAACGTTATCCTTTTTATTAGCATTTTACGGTCTGGGCGCATCATGTTGTCATCCATAAATCTCTGTGTCTGTGTTTTTGGATGACCTATGTGCCATAAAATTTAGATTATTTATGTTTTGTCTCATGTAGTGCTTGGACATCTTTAAATATTTAAAAGAAAAACAGATACAACAATATAAGATTTCCTTTCAGAGTAGTCAATTGAAAGATTGTGATGAGAGTTGGCTAACTGGGCCCATTTTTATCCTGACAAGGATAGGAATAGAAAATGATTGGAAAGAGGGAGGAATGATATCCAAATTAGTTGCAAGCTTGATTTGAACTGTGGAAACACTGAACACTGAGCATTACACAAAATCATAAAGAAAAGACTTCACATTATCCAATCTGCAGAGTCACAACAAAGACAGTTTTTGTGCAGTCATTTGAAACATGTGATGAAGAAACAGAGACACCAGTTGTTTTCTGTTATGGGAGGTGGTTGCTCTTCTATTTGAAACCAAATGTCATCTTCAGCTATAAACCTGAACGGTGTCACCGAACATTTTTCAGTGACACCGTTTTTCTATTTGTTTTAAATTTTTAATAAGAATAAGAATATATATATAAGAATACAAGTAATACTTAAATTAATTTCTACAAGACATATATCTAATATTGATCTCTGTGTCCAGACAGTATGTCCAAGGATGAGAAGACAACCACATGTGGAAGTTGTAGTGGTCCAGCGAGACCCCGGCTGAGAAGCAGTAGTGATGGAAACATATACACCAGGAGAATGTTTGGGGCCTACAGCTCCTCTTCATCCTCTGTACTCTCCAACCCCAAATCAGGTAAAAATTCTTCAAACTTTTGGTATAGCTAGAAAGTTGTGTTTGATCCGTTTTATACTGGGAAAATTGAAGGTGATGCAAGGAAGTGAAAAGTGACTTCCTGTAACTCAAAATCCAATGACAACATTAAAGCCTTATTAACAGCCTTATGTATATACTGTAGATGTATCAGTGTAAAACGCCAACAATTTCTGCTCACATACTCACCTCCTTACTCAAGTTGGCATGGTTGTTGGGCATCATGTCCACTACAGGGCAGAAGTCAACATTCACCTCTTAAGTTCTGACATCAGTCACAGATAATAGCAAACAGCCATGTTGGATATAACAATAACACACACTCTCAGCAGCACAGTA
Organism: Craterocephalus amniculus; assembly: GCA_036024015.1. Taxonomy (NCBI): domain Eukaryota; kingdom Metazoa; phylum Chordata; class Actinopteri; order Atheriniformes; family Atherinidae; genus Craterocephalus; species Craterocephalus amniculus. The sequence continues at coordinate 5,078 of JAVQJG010104446.1, read as the reverse complement.
AACAGCAGTGTAATCCTTGTCTGTGTAACCACTGATTACGCTGTAGCTTCTTCTTCTAAGTTCCTTTCAGTGGCCAAATATGTACAACATTAACCGCCCGCACTGTTTATGGTGATACTGCTCTGTGTCTGTAAGGCTACACATCCACAAACATATTTTATATGTCATATGTTTAGTCCTGAAGAGACCGGTCAGTACAGAGGAGCTGCAAAAACCAGGAGGCCCTTACATCAAGAAAACATTCACAGTAAGTCAGCAGTTAAACTTTAGCAGAAACATTTTAGGTTGGAGGTTGATGACAATTATTTGACATTTCTCTTCATACATATCTTCATAATCTTTATATATTGTCTTTTTAATTAGATATGTTGTTTAACATGACAGATTAACTATGACCACTGGTGGAAAAGCTGCTTAGAAAGAGCGATGCTTCATAAAGTTTAGGAAAAGATTTTTATGAGAAATATTTCTGATAATGGAGCTGTCTTCTTATGAACAACTTTTTTGTTCCTAGCACTTTCTCAAAATAGATATCTTCTGATCATCTGCATGTGAACAGATTGTGGGTGATGCAGTAGGCTGGGGGTTTGTGGTCAGAGGAAAACAGCCATGTTATATCCAGGCTGTGGAGCCCTTCGGTCCAGCAGCTGATGCAGGGATGAAGGTAGATATCACAGAGCATAAACAACACGAAAAAAAGAAAAACAAACAAAAAAAAACAAAACAGAAAAGGATCATCTTGAGGAAAGTTTCTGTTTTTTTTTTTCTTTCTGTTTTCTCATTTTTATTCCTTCCCTATTTTCTCATCTACAGGTTCGCCAGTTTGTGGTTTCAGTCAACGGTCTCAACGTTCTTGATCTGGACTACCGGACCGTCAGCCACCTGATCCTAACAGGACCCCGAACTGTAGTGATGGAGGTGATGGAGGAGACTGACCACTGAGGAATGGGAGGAATGTTGGTGGCTGGAGAGGGCCATTTACAGGATATAGCTTTTTTTAGAAACAGTGACTAACACGCATCCTGTGAGGGGTTTACATTTTAACAAAGTGGAAATTACATTATGGGGAATCATCTCTGCTTTGTAACTGTTGTTGAACTGGAGGAGGGCTGCAAAATTTCACTGGATAAGGGGGTGTCGAATGGTGGCCCCATACAATATCACTGGATGACATGAACATATACATACAAGTTTTAATCCTTAATGCCTGAATTTATTGACATATATCTAAATCTGAAAGAAAGGCTGTAGGAAGAAGACAAGCAGAAAACATAAAATACAATTTAATATAAACTAATAAATTATAGATAAAGACAAATTATCAATTGATAGCATGAAAATGAATACATAAATTAGAGTAAATAAAAGTAAATGAATAAGTTAAATAAAACAATCAGATAAAAAGAAATAAAATAAACAAATGCCAGATGGAGTTTGTAGTAATTTTGGAACAATTTTGCAACTGCCTCAGAAATGGGCTAACTGTCATTATCACCTGTTCACATTAAATATCTCCTATGTCATTTATTGACATTATTTATATATTTAGGTCAGTAATCATTTATTGAATTTCCCTATGGGATTAATAAAGTACTTTTCATTCATTCATTCATGAGAATAAGAGCACCACCCAATCTCACAGCAGAATTCAAATTCATTTCCATTTAACAAAAAAGATTAAAGAAATTATAGTAAAATTACATTTTCCACACGGACTTCCATTTCCATTCAGAAAAAGGGCTTGTTGCTCCCAAATGATGTCATCCCTGTGCAATTCCTTGCTACATAACAATATAGACCTACAAGAATTTCACACTGTATTAGTTATCTATTAAACCTCAATAGGTTTAAGGGTTGTTCTGTTAGAACATCTAGAGGAGGCTACTTCAGCAGAACTACATAATTTATTTCTACATTTATTCACTTCAGCAGAACTACATAATTTATTTCTACATTTATTCATTCCTTTTTAAAAAAAAAAGAAAATAAATTATAGGACACACCTGTTTTGTGTTGTTCTGGAAACTTACACTGAAAGTAATTGTGTTGTCACCAGCTGTTTAACATTTGCACTGAGGCCGTTTGGACTTTTAACCCTGTGCCCCCTCATTGTCTCATCTACTCACAAACACAGTACTTGAAGTCATGACAAGAGCATTTACACACACATGCACACATGCATACAACACACAGCCCTCCAGGTCCTCCTTTGACCATGTTTACTTTTCCATCCACTCTGTCTGATTCCCAGAAAGGAAATGAGAAGTGTGAAGGGGTGTGAGGAAGATCAACAACTTAGCGAGGAGGCAGATTGTAAATGAAGTGTTTTGTTTTTGAATCTTTCATTAATGTGTTTTAATCCTTTCCATTTTTATACCTTTTTAGTTGTTTTTATAATGTCACAATGTGTTTCTTTGTGGGAATTGTCTTTATTAGTTTGTGTAGTCTTTCAGCAGGCAGCATTTTACCCCCTACAGGGTGATGAAACATTGGCTCCTCTTGCATCTTTATTGCTGATTTTCACATTATACAGTTAATCAATCTGTATTATGTGTTTTACTAAAAACAACAAAATGTTAAATGTTTTGTTTTCCTTGAAGTGCAATACATAATTAAAAGGAGATAATCAGTCTATTAAGCTTATCATGAATATTTAAAATGTTTGTTTTATATGTATAAACTTTTTATATAATCACTTAAAACATTTTCTTTAAGTTATCTTTTTCTTTCTTTTTATGTTTTTCCCTGAAACTGTGTGAATTTGATTGTACACCCACTTAAAGCTGCATTTCTACTATTAAATACTCATTTTAAATGAAGGCTCATTTGATTAATTAATGACAGAAAATCTTCTAGCAATACGTGTGGCCATCTGGATTCACAGGTATGGATGAGTTTGTGACTTTGTGCTGTGGGAGTTTAGGGAACTACTACTATTGTCCACAACTAATGATGAAAACATTAGTTTTCTGTGTTGCCAGGTGATGGCAGCACCTGTGCTCCTCATCCTACTTGTTCTTCACAGACAGCTACTGCTCCTTTTATCTATCTCACTCCATTTGAATTGTTTTAACTTTTCTTGTTTTGAATCTATATGAAATTTATAAAGCTAGATACACATATCAGGAAGATGAAGTAGCATATACTGTATAAAAAAGGAGTATCAGGTGCTGTGAAACTTAGACCTCTACAACCCATGAGCAGTAATAATGTTAGTGAAAGACCCGAAATATGAACGTAGCAGAAGAGTTGAAGTATTTGTTTGTGAGGAATTCCAGGTGAGCGACTGTGTCTCCCAGGTTAGTAAACATTAAAGGAGCAAAAAGAGAAAATTCACATTTCTAGGTTGTAGTAATTTTGGAACAATTTTGCAACTGCCTCAGAAATTGGCTCACTGTCATTATCACCTGTTCACATTAAATATCTCCTATGTCATCTATTGACATTATTTATATATTTAGGTCAGTTATCATTTATTGAATTTCCCTATGGGATTAATAAAGTATTTTTCATTCATTCATTCATGAGAATAAGAGCACCACCCAATCTCACAGCAGAATTCAAAACAACTTATTTGGTCAAAGCACAAAACATTTCCATTTAACAAAAAAGATTAAAGAAATTATAGTAAAATTACTATAAAATTACTTGAAAGAATTAAAAATATGCAATGTGAATCTCTAGATGTGTAATTCCATCTGGAACATAGCATGACGTCACACACTGTCTCTCTGTGTTGATATTAGGCCTGTTGTCCGTGCATGAGAAGCTCTGCTTCCTTCATGAACTGAGCTAAAGCCCTCCCTCCCTTCATGTACAGCCAGCCGCTCCACGTTGAAGGGTATGGCGGAAGTTGTAAGCGTTCATTTGAAAATGACCGGGAGCCACATTCAACGGCAAACAAACCAGGTAAAGCAAGGGAAAAAACGAGCATAAACAAAACAAGAGCTGAGAGATCAACAGGTGTTACGATTTGCTCGGAGCTCGCTTTCCTTCTCCTGGACCGTTAAGGAACCGTCATTATTTAGATCTAGTGTTACTGCAATGAAAGCTCCTTCAGACTTGCTCTGGAAAAAAATTAAAATTGTTGCTCTTGTCCTTTATACTGCTTGCATTCAGATCTGCTCTTTTACCTCGGAGCCGTAGCGGACAGCGAGGATAGGTAGAAGAAACTGTCAATCATGACGCACGTTTGTTATTGTCTCAATCCCCGACAATATCGCTTTTTGCCTCTTTAAATGCCAACCGAGACCAACAGTGGAAATGTTGATTTGCTGCAGATATCCAGGCACTGCCCCTGTCAGAAAAAGTATGCACGTGAGAATGTATATTTGTGCTTCCTCACAAACTACAAGAAAAAAATGAAAAGAAATTAAAACTGTCACAGCAACTGAATTTGTTTAATCAGATCAGTTCAGAAAACAGGACTATCACCAGTAATCCATATCTCTATTACAGGTAGAATAGCAGTCCAGTCCCATGAAAGCATTTTCCACACCATCAAAGTGTATTTCTGTGTTATGATAAAGACCCAAAAGGTGAAAGATTGTTTTTATCACATGTTGTTGCACGACAACCAAGACAAAGTATGTTTTTAATAATGCATGTTTTTTGTCATTGTTTTTGGCCCTTACACTCAAGAACCATATTTTAGTCAAATCTTGCCTGTTGCTGTCTGCACAATGAACAGCTGTGTGGTTTCCTTTCAACTCACTACTGTATATAGGCAAGGCAAGGCAAGTTTATTTGTATAGCACATTATCAGGTACAAGACAATTCAAAGTGCTTTACATAAAACATTAAAATCATAAAAGAAGAATTACAGTAAAATAATTTAAACACAAAATCATTGAAAAGATTAAAAGCAAGAGAAGTTAAAAGATACCGTGCAGATTTCATTCATAGATACATAAGAAAAGGAACGTTTTTAACCTGGATTTAAAAGTGTCTACATTTGGTGAAAGTTTAATCGGGCAGTTTGTTCCACTTGTTTGCAGCATAACAGCTGAAAGCTGCTTCTCCATGTTTGGTCTGGACTCAGGTCTGGACCAGTTGACCTGAGTCTTTGGATCTAAGAG
>JAVQJG010104435.1:0-17822 GCA_036024015.1 Craterocephalus amniculus | reverse complement strand
GTCTGTGCCTCCTCCTTAAAATGATACTGCAGCCATTGTGCGTATACTGTTGTGCCAATTAGCACCTGCTTTTCAGACGCGCTATTTTTAGAGCAAACATAATCACCGCAAACTATTTGCAGGCTTCATAGATCACAGTGCTGCGCAAACCCAATCTGTTTGCATAGTCTCCTCCCACTAATGTGCACTTTCTGGCCGGAATGCCCATATTGCATATGCAGCAGCAGCAGAAACGCAAAAGGCCTAAGTGTTAAACATTGGGTGATAATAATTTTCTTTGAGGCCTAGCATCTGTTTAAGAATGGGATGATTTTTAAATGTGCAAAATGAATTAATCTATAAATAACACTCAAATAATTTGTGGAAAATTTAAGATATTCAATAAAAGAAGTTGATGCTAGATGCAACTTTATTGGATATGTTTTAGAGAACACTGAAACAGAGGGAATATCAGCAGCATTACACTTGACCCATTTCAGAACTGTTGGTATCTCTTATGGCTAGAAGGAGAGATGTGTATATATGTTTTTTTTTTCTTTTGCTTCAGCATTAATTTGGTTGAGAAGAATCAACTGCAGGTCTGTTGCATCCCCATGGCAAGTTCAGGACAAAACGGGACTAACATAAGACCAAGAAAAAAACTTCACAGAAGACAGTAGTATGATTACCTCTGATGTGTTAGGTAATCTGGACCACAGGTCTAAAATAACAGAAGGGCCAAAAGCGTCAGAGAGTTTCTGTTTGTTGTGCTGGCCTTGGCTCTCCCTAACTAAAAACTGTTTGAATTTCCAGTTTTCATTTTAATGTCTGATTAATGCATCCATCCTTCTCTGCACTGATCTCCATCTTCAGAGTCTACATCCAGGTGCGCTTCCACAAAGTTTATTGGAAATGTTACATCACATATAGGGGCTGCACGGTGGTGTAGTGGTTAGCCTCACAGTGAGAAGGCCGCCGGTTCGAGTCCCAAGTCGGTCGGAGCCATATTCCGGCTGAGGTTTGAGTTTTCATGTTTGAGTTTGCGTGGGTTCTCACCGGGTACTCCGGCTTCCTCCCACTGTCCAAAAGGCATGCAGGTTAGGATAACTGGGCACTCCTCCCTAGAAGTGTTTGTGTGTGAATGTGTCTCCATGTCGGCCCTGCGACGGATTGGCGACCTGTCCAGGGTGTACCCTGCCTCTCTCCCGTTGATAGCTGTGTGCTTCTGCTTCCTATAAGCAGACCCGCGACCCAATTGGATTAAGCGGTTCGGAAAATGGATGGATGGACATCACATATATACAGATGTTTCCATGCTGCTCTTCTGCCCTATTTCACCACCAATTGTTGTTGGTGAGAAAAAAGAAAAGGATTCAAATTTCTTTTTTTTTAACTCAATAAAATCTGCACCTGTTTTCAACCCTGAACCAGCATGTGAGATTGAGAAGGAAGTGGCCAAAGACAGAAATGTTGACACCTTTCTCATCTCTAAGCGGTGGATTTGTTGGTGTTTCAACTCTCCCTATGATACAATCATCCCCAGTTTCCCCCACTACATCTACCACATATTTTGTTAAAGATTCATGAAAGTTTTTTTGCTGGTTTGTTTTTGCCATTTTATTCTACTTAAAGCACATGAGCTGTTGGTTGGGTCAAGACTTTTGACTCTCCACCACATCATTTTGCCAGATGTTGCAGAAAGGTTATAGTCTAAAAAAAGGACGGTCAGACTATATGTTTTTTCTCCAAATTCCCCTTTTTTACTCTTACTTTGTTGGTTTACCATGTTGTTGCAAAAGTTGCCAGGACTATACTATAGGCTACCATAATTTTATTGGAAGCTTTTATCCAAAGCAACTTGTAATTGAGTACACCAGTGACGACATTACTCAAGGTAAGGAAGGTAAAGTGTCTTCCCCACAGACAAACCACCAACCTTCAGGTCAGTGGGTGACCTGTTCCACCATCTGAGCCACTGCCGCTCCCTGTGAGCAAACTGCATTTGAAAATTATTGATTTGTCAGGCATTAAATGCTATCACACCATTTCATATGCTAAACCAACGTGGGAAACCAAGGTTAAGAATAGGACCCAATGTTTGGGCAATGAAGCAGGAGGCCAATGTAGGAATTATTATTAGATGGGGTGTTCTGTTCAGATCTGCCCTCAAGAGCAGCAGCCCAACATGTTTTTTAGATGTTTCTTGTGTTTCTTTCAGAACACACCTGATTCCAATTAATTAGATCCAACAGCTTATCAAATTCGGATCAGTGACGCATTAATTTGAATTAGGTGTACTGAAATAGGGAAACAATTAAAACTTCCATGAGCAGGGCTCTGGATGACTGGAATTCTTTACCCCTTCTGTCTCATCATAGCTTGACTTATTCAATTCCTCTGTCCAGTAGATGGCACTGTACAACATTAAGTCTCAAGAGACTTTGCCCTTGAGTGGACGAATTTCATGAAAAGCTTCAATGGTTCTCAAGGCTTTACCTGTCCATTGCCACTGCAAAGGCAGCATGAAGCGGAACTAAATTTTTTTTAAAAAAGGAAAGCCCAGGCACAGACAGTGGGTGGATGGTTGACTGGCTGACTGACCTGGCTGGCAATAGCAATCAGTGGTAACAAAACAGTAATCTGTGAAGGTGCAAAGGAAGCCAAAGAGATGATATACAAAGGGACAAGTGATAAAACAGGAGCAGGTGTGTGAGTGGTTCAGGGGTGACAAGGAAGCTGGAAGTAAACAACAGGAAAGCCTCTACAAAGTAAAACAGGAAGCCACACTGACTATAGTAATGATAAAAAAGATCAATCAAACAATATTGAAGAATAAAATAAAACATACAAATAACAAAAGACTCAGAAATGTCAAGCTGAACTGTGTAAAACCAAACTGGAAACCAGAGAACAAACACAACAGGATTAAAGTAGAACCCGAACGTTAAAGACACACTACAGCAATTCAGCCATTTTCTCAGCCTCCCCCCACCCATCGTCAGCTAATTCAGCCTCCATCCTGCTTCCTGTACTCTGACCTCTGTGCAGACAGTAAAAGACATTCTTATTTTGACTCTTAGCCTATCTCTCGCTCTGTCTCTGGCTCTCTTTTGTTTCTTTTCTTCCTACAATTGTGTCTTCTTATGTCTTTGTTGAATCAGCCATGGTGCACGTTCAAAGTGGCTGGTGTGTTTCTATCTGCTTGCTTGCATGTGACAGGCGTGGAAGAGAAAAGTTGGATAGTGCAGTTTCTAGTCCTCAGGGCCCTGCTGTGCCACAAAAGGCCTGTATTTTTTGTTGTCTTTGTTGTTGTAAATAATTTTGTCATTCTTTTTGAAATTTTCTGATTTCTTAATGTGCTTCTGACCCCCCCACGCCGTCTTTTTTTTCCTGTATTGATTTCATGGTCATTTTCTATTTGATCCATCAAAGAGCTATGGTTTTGACTTCACAATCTTTCATTTCTGGGCCACCACATGATAAATGCTATACAATATTTTGTAAGTCATGTGATCTTCTACAGGAACACAAACAGGGATATCCCCCTGAACTATCTGCCTTCAGCTATTAGCCACCATGACTGTTAGTATAAAATGAGGAGTTGGAGCAGGGTCTCTGGACTGTAGATTTTTTTAGCCTTTTAGCCTTTTAAAAGTTACTTGAATACAGTTAATACTTCAAAAGAAACAGGATTGTGATATACTTTTATGTTGATCATGTACCTGATGGTCAACATTCCTTGAAGCTATGGGAGCTAAATGTCTCCTGTAACTGTAAAATGTGTGAATCCTTTACAGAGTTGCCATCTACAGTACCTAAGTCTTTCCTCCTGTTTATGCCAGAAACCTGGAGAAGTCACCTGCAACCTAAAGTCGTGTTATGCCACCCGTACAATGTTTACACAGGCAAAACAGTTGGCTGTTGATAATTGCAATCTTTGTTTTGACATTTCCAAAACCTTTATGGAAATCAATTTGGTTCCAAGTTATCATTTCCCACATGGGTTGAATGATTGTTTCATTAACTTCACTGCATTATACCCCACTGAATCAGCAGAGTGGGATCCTTTGCTTCTGTCCTTGTGAGGTAATATTAATCTCTAAAATAGGTAAGACATTATGCAAATGGCTGTGGAGGACATCATCCATGCAAGATTTTTTTTCCTCTTCCCTTCCCCCCCCCCAAAACAACCTTGGGGGTTGTTTTACAAGAGGTGCAAAGCAAGAACATGTGCCTCTGCCACTGTGCTGGTGCGTGTATCCCCTCTAGCTGTGCATTATCCATTCTGCTGCTGGATTAATGGGGCAATTGATCAACAGCAGACTTGTGTATCCAAGAGAGCAGCTGATCACTCACCTACAGCAGGGCCCGACACTGGAGCACCAATCAGCACCACAACATTCAGACTGATTACAGACGCATGGCTGGGCCAGGCAGCAGAGGAGCCATCACAGGCTCCCACCCCCCCTTAACAGAGATGACATTGATAAGAGAAGGACCTGCAGTAGGGGAGCACAGAAGAAGCAGAAGATGGGCTCAACAAGGCAGAAACCTAACAGGGATGAAAACAAAGGTGTAAAGCTCAATCGCACAGCTGAGAGGAGGCTCAGGGATGGAGTTGGGAGGTAGGGGGGGGTACCTTGCTACATCAATATAATGGTGTACGCTTGAAAAGACTTCATGGTTGATTGTATGGATTGAGGTGAAAATAGAACATTTTTCAGCAGCATCCCAGGAGACACAAAGCAAATGATCTTTCTTATTGATTGCGATATCCATTTTCCATGCGTTCCAAAACTTTAACCATAAGGCGATTATCTTGCCTCTGATGGTAAGTAACAGGAAACAGATTTAAAGTCGAGGAAAGGTGACTTTCATAGTTACTTTATGCTACTAATGCACCGAAATGAAACTTTGCGGCCGAAGCAGAATAACATTAAAATGCTTGGCCGAATGCCAAATACCCAATATTAAATGTGGTTCAGTTTTTCTACTATTTTTTGGGGATATTGCATAAATCGCCTAGAATAAATTTCTAGACATTTTTTAATCAAAGTAAGTATTTGTTGAGTATATTCTAGCATTTTTTAAATATTCCATTTCATATTGATTGTGTCACTGCGTCACAGTCACTATTGCCTGCTTTTAACGCACTCCACTGAAGGCTGAATGTAGCTTTTCTGCACTATTCAGCCATATTATTCAAAATATTAGGTGGCATCATTACTTTATGCTGTTGCAAATAACATCTGAGAGCTACGTCATACAGTATACCTGAGTAAGCCCCACATTAAGGTAGCTATATAACAACAGGTATTTATAAATATCAATAGGAAATAAAATATGTGTAATTAAGTAAAGAATATATTCATATTTACAGATATTTTAAAAAAAACCAAAACAAAGTACTAAACAGGAATCAAAACATTAAAACCCTTTACACTGTCTACACATTGTGGTTTCCCCGATCATCATTACATATCTCAGGGCTAAATACAGTCTGAGGTCGAAACAAGTGAGATGCAACTCTTACCTCGCGCTGCTGCAGCAGTGTCGTCGGTTGATGCTTTCAATCAATGCAGGAAATGATTCAACCAGTTTATTTTATTTTGCTGTGAATTCCAGCTTTCACACAGACGCAGTAAAGCTGGCCGGTAATGCAGCGTAATGTAACTAGCGCTGAAATAGTAGAGCAGAGTGGCTTCAAGTTGCAGACCACATGGCTTTTTGTCTGGGATGCGCCAGACAGCAGACATAGTTATTCAGGCGGTTCATTTCCATGAAGTCTGAAGTGCATGCTCAACATGGGAGAATTCAGCTCAACGGTCTGGAAATTTGAGAGAGGCTCAGCTTACAGATTTTGCAGTTATAGACTCAGATATGGAGGAAGTAAATGATGTTTGATGAGCTTTTAATGTAAATCTACTCAGGCTGTTGTTTATTAGAAAAAGCTGCTACGCTGACTGAACAGTACAGGCTGCAGCGGAAAGCAGAAAGCAGAAAGGTACAAAATTTTGCTTAGAAAAGAATGTCAATCTCATATATATGTTTTTTATGCTATGGTCACAATTTGGAATTGAATTAGCAAGTGACAACTTAATTGCCTCTATAAAACATTAAAGCATCTTACAATTGATTGTTTTGTTCTTTTACGACAAACTGTTTTGTCTAACTTCTTTTCCACTTACATTATAGCATTTCCAGCTACAACACTCAGCCATTTAATGAGGAAAATGCTGGGAAACCCAACAGCTTCCCATCACTGAGCAGCACAAATAGACCAAATTTCTCGGCAAATGTGTCAGAGCCTTTCCCCGTTATGAATACAGATGTTTCAGTCAAGAGTTCATGGAGGAATTACAAATGTCAAAAAGGAGCGTGTTGGAGCATATTTATTTTGCAGCCAGAAACACAAATTCAAATTAAGTTGCCAACGCTGCTCCATGTCTGCTGGACAACTTTTTGAGATATTTTAAGGTATTTCATGTAGTAACAACTTACTCTGTCCACTCAGTCAGGCATGATGATGACACACACCGCCACAGGGCTCTTAAAGAGACAGTGCATTAATAATGTGTGTAACACTAAACAGTGCAACATTCTACAGCAGTTGTTTCTTTTTAACCCATACATGTCCCGTCTGTTTAAATATTCTCTTTTTCTAAAACCATGCGTGTTTGTGTATCCATATGTTTGTGTATGTGTTTGAGATATATTGCTGCCATCAAATTTGACATAATTATGTTAATAAGGGAATAGTTCAGACTAATCAACTAATTTAATTAGCTAATTTAGTTATTGCATTCAGTTTTTTATATTTTACTCAGTGTTATGACTTTTATGGGATCAAAGTTGTAATTAAAAATAAAACATAAAAGGCTTAAATATTTTGTTAAAGTAATGACAGTGGACATAACCTTTGATAAAGTATGTAATATAAAATTATATATACACATATATATATATTTATACTAATATCAATGAAAATAATAATAATAATTTGCATCTCCATATACCATGATACTAAACAAATTCTGATGCTTTATACATTAGAAGCTCCAACACAGAATTCCAGCTATTGATTCTAAAAAAAAACATGACTGAAGAATAATTAGCTAGGTGGAGCACAGACAGTGGACATACTTATTAATTTAGGTAAAGTGCAAGAGAGACAGAAAGTGGAAGCGACATGTAGCGTCCCTGCTTAAGCTGAAAAGCTTTTCCACATAATATCTGTAAACCTCCTGCTTCCCATATAGTATAACTCTCCCCCGCCTCCATCCATTACACCTCATCCCAGCCTCAGCAGATACCCTCTGCTCTGCTCACTGCGCCGACCCAGCCCTTCAGTGGACTATGCCATTTGATCCATGCCAAGGATGATTCACGCTCCCCGATCTAGGGGGCAGAGGAATCCCTCACTCGCCCTTCCACATCCATAATTCAGCATTTGCGCCTTTTCCTCCTCCTCCACCTTTCCCCATACCCCTCCACCACCACCAGCCTCCTTCCCCTGCTTGTGCTTCTGCTACCTCTTTATGCTCTCCAGCACATCCTCCCCAACCAGAGGTATCAGTCATCTGTAAATCACCCATCTGGAACCTATGTCAAGATGCACAGGTGAGGTGAGTGCAAAGCTAAGTGCTACTTTGTGTTCCTAAGATATACAGTTTGTGGCGTGTGAAACATAAAGTAGTCGTATTTACATTTTAAAATCTTGTGGATGATTCGCTTCCCCGTCTCACTGCATAATTTACCCTTTTTGATTCTTGCTGCTCAGATTGAGTGAAACTGTTGCTATGGTAGCTTAGTGAACCAGCTGAAACTGAAGTGAAATATCTAGTGGTCTTAAGACACCAGGGGGTCCATAAGAAATTGCTGGAGCGTGTTGCTTGCATGCTATAAACTTTAATGTCCCTTTTGTGAGTTGCGAAACTCCCCTACTCTCAATACACACATGCACACAGCATCCACCTATTCTGTAGGCAGCTCTGCTTTTATCCACGTGTAAAGAGAATCTTGGAAATTTATCATAAGACTTCAATCACTGGACTCTTGGCAGTACTCACAGGGAACTTGGCTGTGGTGGTTTGTCATACAAAAGCATATTAACAGGCATGTTTGGCTTTATAGAATGTTTTTTTTTTTTAAGTATGAGGATTTCCATATTTGAACTGACACATTGAACAATAAGAAGATCATTAAAAACAAAAACCTATTCAAAAAACATAGATTTTGACTACCACACTGTTGCATGGCAGGCATGCTTGTGCTTCTATCACAGACACCCATTTGAACACGTACAGCAATATGTCGTCACAGGTTGATGTGCAACCCCAGCCTGAGGGGAGTGAATTGATTTGATCCGCTGTGGCATAGCTTTAAGTTGATTTTAGTTGACTTTCTTCTTTATAATGGAGAAGGTGTAGAGCAAGCTGCTGGAGGGAACAGAAAGGAAAACAAGTGGAGACAAAAACTATGTAACATCTCAGTGAGACCAGGCTGTTGATGTGCTCATGTAGGACAGTACTGGAGAGCACTGAGGTTGAAGTCTGATGTAAGATTGTCAACACAGCTGGAATTCAAAGAGGCCAACTCAGAGTGGGATAAATTTGGGGTTTTCTGACTAGAAAACTGCACCTTTCAGACCGAGATGTTTGTATGGAAAACAAGCCGTAGGGAGCAATTTGAATGCACTTTGCTGTGAGTAAATCAGAATGTCCTGTTCGTTTGACACAAGCATTCACTTGATTGTGTCAGATGCCGTTTATGCCTTTTCATGTATAGCGTTGTAGAGCGGAACATCTTCCCTGCTGGTAAGCTACACTGAACTAACCTGAAAGCTTCAGAGATCTGAAACTTGTTGATATATGATGTAAATGTGATTCAATACTTAAAAAAAAAAACAACAAACATGTTTCTTGTTTAAAGTAGGGTTCTGATTTTGAGGTTTCACACGCAAAAAGTGTGTGATGTATCATTTTCTGTCTTCAAAACCCAAATTCTTCTGACTTAGAGTTGATTATTATTATTTTTTTTAATGTCATTTCAAATTTATGATTTTCTTTTTCTTCCTCTGAATTTCTCAGTCAGTCTTTGTCTTTGGCTGACTGACTGAGACTGACTATATATACTGTATATATATATATATATAACACAATATATATCATAACGCACAAATTTGGACTTTCAGATTTTAGCCACATTGATCTTGGTTTAGCTTTGCTGCAAACCACAAATGCCTCGTTTCATCTGACAACTTATGGCATTGTCCCCATGATTTTTTATTACCACTCAATGTGTTTTCTTGCTGTCTGACTGGGTGGTACAAAGTGATAAAAAACTACTTCAGCAAAACAGCTGTTTTATAACCACATTAGTTTGTCTCATAACATTCGTGAAATTAATGATGACCTCAGTGTTTCCACCAGGAGAACCACTGGTTACTGGTTTGTTCACCATGATTAAACAGCAGACCATGCATTTTATAGTTTTATGTTTCCTGATGAACATTGATGAACATAAAAAAAGGAATGAAATGAAAAAAAAACTTTATTGATCCCAGAGGGAAATTCCATATTGTAGTGCTCTCGTTCTTCAGGCTGCTGGAAGGAATGACCTTCAGTGAGAGGCTTGTCCAGGTCCGATGCAAGAAGCTAGCAGTTCCATGTCTCTTTTGCAGATCTTCTCATTAGCAGTGACATGTTTAGGATGAAACTAAAGCTGCTTAAACAGCACTGAAATTCCACCTCCCTTCAGCTTCCCGCTGAGTTGTTTATTGCGGTCTGCACAGACCGTCTTGAAGCCGTGTACAGACGCATTGCAGTCTGAGATGTGTTCATGCAGCCATGTCTCGGCGAATCACATAATACTGCACTCTGTATTCTTTCTGAGACCGGGTTAGCACCTGGAGCTTGTCCATTTTGTTATCTAGCGATCTCACGTTCCCTATCACAACAGTTGTAAGAAACGGTTTAAATCTCGACAGTTTTTCTCTCTGCTGCACTCCTGCCCTGCATTATCTTCTCTTTCTTTTCAACTACTTTTTAGAATTTGAAGTGTTATTTAACTGTTAATCTTGAGTTTGGAGGGCATTATCAGTTGATCCCAATAGTAAACAAGTCTCGCTGCCATGGAAATACAGCATAAAAAACCTTTAAAGAGCAAGAAAATATGCAGAAAATCTCCCATGCAGCACAGCCTTTTGACCAGTATGAAAAATCCTCCTGGACAAACCAAAAATGGCACCCAACGTCTCAAAAAAAGACAGCTACAATGCAAAAATCACGAGAGCTAAGAAAGAGCCACTACAAATTTGCGGCCACCAGCAGCGAAAAAAAAAATAGGTGAGTAAGTAACAGTGAGTCGGTAGTTTTCTGATTGCCTTTATTAGCTTTTGGTTGGGTTGATAGATACTTTTAGTTCATATTCTGTCAGTCGGCTTCTGTGTAGGTGTTGATAGGGGTTTCCTAGGTTTTACCTGATTTCATATGTCTATTCAGGTTCTTTTCTCCCTCAAAAACAAACTCCTGATAATATTCATCATTGTGATAGATTTCTATTTTATCAACAAATAAGACTTCTTGGGAGTTTTTAACATCTCACTTATTCCTGAAAACTCACTTTACAGTTTTTTTCAGCTTTCCTTTTGTAACTTGATTCTTTTTTAGACCGGTTGATTCACAAAATTAAGGAATGTTTGTTCATGGGCCAATCTGAACAAAAAGCCTGCCCCAGGGAACATGGTTTGCTCTTTTGTATTATAGAATTTTTCTTGATAATTCTTAAAGTTGTGATGTAAAAAAGTGTCATTTAGTCTCAGAAGCCATCAAACTGAAATGATTGTATCACTTGTTTGACACAATACCCTCCTGTAAAGAACCACCTCTAGAAGCAGCATGAACAAAATGTGACGTATATAGAAGTGTTTCTACATTAGAGCTGGCATCATGAACTCCATCATCTAACAAGCCAATTTGCTTAAAAAGGATAAAGTTGAGGTAATTGGATGATGCAGATAAGTAAAGGGCTTTCAGCCATGGATCTTGGTGAGATGTGAGATCATAGATTAGCATATTCTTCCAGTAAAAATTAGTTTGTGACAATGCTTCTCTTCCTGTAGATAAAACATCACTTTGGTTAAAGAAGAAAACAGTCATGACTTGAGATCAAATGTTTTCTTTTTACATCAACTTCATGGATGCCATATTTATGTCTCAAATTACATCCCTGCTCAGAGTACAGTTACACAGCCTAGGAGTTATACAGTATCTCCACACAACTTTAAGGTCATAACATGCTGTGTTCCCTAAGCCCCATAGGAAAGGAGCTGGGGTTTCACTTTTTATATCTAATTCCATCAGGGCTCAATAATTTAATGATGATTATGTGAATAAAAGGGAATATGGCTCCAAATTTCTGTTTCTATGTTATTTCAAAATGATAGAACAAACCTTCTTTAAGACATGTCCCATGGTGGAAAGGGGTGAGGTAGAGTAGGGTCAAAACCCTTCAGGTCTAAAAGAAACTGCTATGAAAAGAGCTATAAAAATTGTGGGTTAAAAAGCAAGTGGAACCATTTTTCTCCATGAAATTTTGACCAAAGCCTCTTCTTGATGTACATTAAGAATAAGTCACAGTGCTGTAGGTCCAACATGCTGGGCTTTATGGAGAGCTTTATTTTCAGTTGTGCAATGCAACTTCGCAAGAAACATGCACACAAATACAGTATAGGTGCCCAGCAGTGCAGGCAAAAACACTGTAACTGCCATAAAACAGTGTTACAAGAGCATGCGACTGAATCAATCAGAAACATCTCATATTGGCAAAAATGTCCTATTTGAGCCATAAAAAGGAAGAAAATTAAGTTGTTTGGCTGCCCACAGCACACAACAAACAATTCTTCAGCAATGCCAGTCAATCAATATTTTGGGAGGTGTGTCCATGTGAGTTAGTCTTTTTGAATATAATCCACAATTATTTCACGGGGGGAAAAACAACTTTTTTATGCCTCATCAACAATAGTAAGAGAAGTCATGATTGGATCAAAACAGCAAGAATGCAGGAATCGGGGGCTAATAAAAACAATACTGCTCTTGTTTGAATAGCCCTATTAGTGCCTGATGGTCTGCACCTGGGTACCAGAGTTAACAGAAATTCATTGTTGCACTTTCTGTGTAGCTTTTGATCAAAAACGCCTCCAGCAGATAGGTGAAATTACCCAGCTGCTGCCCAGTACTGGAACACAATAAGCATAATGGTGGCGACACTAAATTACTTTCATGTCGCAGACTGAACTCTGCTTGAGATTCAACTTTAAATGAGACATTCATTGTTCTCAAGTGGTTCTGAAAGCAGTGTGGAAAATCTTTTAAATGTCAAGATTGTCAGAAATGTCTGTCAACTCATTTTTATTGCTGCATGCAGTCATAAAGTTGAATCTATGCATCACCGCAGTAGTTACATTTTGTCAGCAATTTGGGTCCTGTCAATGTGACTCCTGCTTGCTTGTCTCCTTCAGTCAGATTTCCTGCATGTAATATGCTGCCAAAAGGATTTTTTGGCTGTCATATGCATTTGGAAGAGACTCAAATCTGTAGTTGAAACTTTAGCTGGCATCTGCTTTTATTCACCTAATATTTTAAATAAATCATGTTTATGGGTCTTGTTGTAGAACTGATGTAGTGTCTGTTTAACATGCAATATTTACTACGTTCTACACAAAAAACTATGTACATCTTCTCTTTAGGAATTCAGGAGAGGACAAGCATGCCTTGATATCTATCCATCCATCCATCCATCCATTTTCTGAACCGCTTAATCCAAGTGGGTCCAGGGTGTGCTGGAGCCTATCCCAGCTGTCAAGGGGCGAGAGGCAGGGTACACCCTGGACAGTTCGCCAGTCTGTCGCAGGGCCAGCTTGAAAACCATTCCTGAGAAATTTTGAAAGAAATTAAAAACCATCGAAGCAAAGAGGGGTCAGATTGGGATGAAAGATAAAGGTGATCATACTGAAAATCCATTTAGCTAATTAAAAATGTAAATATTCTGGTCTTTGAAATATGTGTTTGCTATTTGTTTGAATACACTCCTGCACCCATTTGTTTTCCCTTTCAACATGAAAAAAATGGGGAAGGCATTGTGAATTCTACACAGTACTGTACTTCTGAAACAAAATGTCTCAGCTTGATCAGATTCCACTGAGGGATGCAGGAAAAAGATGCATTTTCTTTCTCTCTATAGGGTCCCTTAGTCCCAATGGCTATGAATAAAATTCACTGGTAAGATTTAAAAGGTTTCATTCCTGTCAATATCTTGAATTATAGTAGAAAACATGATATTGACATCTTTAAATCAGAAAAGCAGAGATCAGTGTTTGCATGTCATAAGAAGTGCTGCGCTTCATTATAACAAAGAGAGAAGAGATGTGACAGAGGGACAGAAGCCTTTCGAGTTAATGAGGCAATATCTAAGACAGCATAGGGTCACTTCGGCTTCAATCTTTTTCTTCAATCACTTTGCAGATGAGTCATGCATCTATGCATTTCCTAGGGTCACTTCTTTTTGAACAACATCTCTGAGACAGAGTATTGAGTCACATCCATCCAAAATAAAGCAGCTTTTGCATCTCCTGCTCATGACAGCTTGCTACATCTCCTTCAAATTTCATTTCAACTCAACATATTTTAGTGAAGTCATCTTTAGATGTTGACACTAACAAACACACAAGCAAAATAATCTGCCAGCAGTGTTCATCTCATAAAAATATTGGTGTTAAATGTAGTGTTTTTTTACCTTCCTCTTAAGGAAAACTGTAAAGTAGGCCTAGTCCCAACCTAAATCAGAACTTAAGACTCCCTTCTGATAAAGATGTTGTTCATATGTTGATGTGACATTGTTCTGATGCTAGAGGACATATCTTGAGAAATCTAAGATCACAATTGCATTTCTGAGTATTTCTGCCTGCAAATCACTGTGACCAATGGCAGAACTTTGTGCTTGTTATACAACCAAAAGATTTAAAGAAAAAAGTGAATTGTTTTTTGACTTATTAAACAAATTACATGGTTGTTGTATTGTATCTTGTATATTGTGTTAAATTCTGTGTAGAATTTGTGTTAAATTTTGTCTCCTAAAGTTTCCTTACTTTTGCATGACGTCAAAAGAGCAGGAAAATCTGCTTCCTGTCACACATTCTATGCTTGAAGTGTTTGGTTCATAAAAATATAAAGAAACAGACCAGTCCTTTGATCAGACATGACCCATCTTTATTAAACAGAATCCATATTTTCAGTTGAAAGATTATGAAAATCATCTGCATTTCCCAAAAATCGCTGGGGTCTTTGAGGACGTTTCCCGACACAATAGGCTGGCCGAACTTTCTTCTAGTGGGGGTCCGAGAAGTGTTGTGTGTGGTCGGACATGTGAGGTGCGAGTAGATAAAGCGTGAAAGCATGACGGGGGACGTAGTCACTTTCGCATTTCTACTGATGGGAGGATGAATGAACAGCTTCATGTAACAGATGATGGAGGTGGTGAGAAAGTACAGAAACATTTCCAACACACAGTAAATAAAGACAAGGATACTGCCGTGTGCACAATCCCGCACTGTCATGGACCAAGTTTCTTGCGGGAAAAAAAATGACCGGGTCAACCAGTTCATTGCATATAGTGACAAGGACAAACCCCCCACAGTAATCCCCACCTCTACTCACACCCTGCTTCTTGTGGTGTTTAAAATGCCCCGATGAAAAGGAACTCAGACTCGTTCTTGCAGCCTCGAGAACAAGAACAAATTTCTTGCTTCTCATAGAGCATGTCGCAGGCTTCAGCCCACATCCCTCTCTTGCCAATCTTGCAAGTGTTAAGCATGTAGACGATCATGCATGGAAACAAAAGTAGTCTAAATTCTCACCTCAATAAGACTACAGCCTAAACTAACCTTCACCTGGAGTCAGATTGGGTTCTGCAGAGTCTTTACATAATGAGTGCCATCTGACTGACACTGCTCTCAGTGAAACTTAAACTTAGAATTAATATTCATCATTCCTTTAATATCAAGATAGATGTAGCTACATGAAAATGATCAAAACGTGTTTTCCACTAGGCTATCTATTTACACAGTATGAGCAAAAATGTCAGCACACATATTTTACATGTTGGAGGAAGTAATTCAATCATAAATAACCTTTTAAATTGCTCAACATAGAAGCTGGATTCAGCGGGAGTGAGCGCTGAGCAGCACTGTCTCCGCCCACAGGTCAGAGGCGAACTGCTAATGAGCTACTGGCGCACTGCAGAAGCAGTCCTGACAGGTTTTGTGATTTTAGCTAAAAACATCATAATCAAAATTTAAAGACCAGTGAGGATGCTTTAAAATAGTTAACAGGGGGGATTGGAGAGGGTCTTTAATATTTGAATCTGATATATTCTTCTGCCCCTACAGTTTCAAGTATTCCTCTACCATTGTCTGCCTGGCATTAAAATGCCACTCCATTTACAACCACCAACACATATCAGTTACATTGGGATGGATGTAACCTCCTTCTAAGAATTCAAACATTCGGTATGTTGCTTCAACCAGGTGCCCAATAGTTTTATTCCAGGCCCCGTTAAACTGTTAAATCTTGCTGAAAGATTTTATCCATGATGTCGTTATAAATATGCTAAAAATACATTTGCATTCAGTTTTGTGCCCCTCCTTTACTTTATTTTACTTCTCTGTTATATATTGTATAAAGGTACAGCTGAAATGCCAATAAATTTACATAAAAGCAGCCTATTAAGACAAGAAGTTTAAGCAATGTAAGTGTCAAAGTATTTCGATACTGCAGCTCTGCTGTGATAAAATAATTATAGGAATGCCACCTTTTGACATCAGCAATCACATAAATTAAAGACAAAGTCTGCACTTTCCCTTGGCTATTGCAGTTAAAGCACCACAAGGACAACAATGTGAAAGCTCCTCACACGTGCTGATTTCCTCTAACACTGACTGAGCAGAATGAAAGAGTTTCTGCTGCAGCAGAGACCTGACTAACAAAATCAAAAGGTTAGCAACACAATGCGTCCAGTAAATTTATTTTAATTTACACCACCAAGTCTGAATATTTGATGAAGGCACTGAAGCTGACCAGTCGCAGCAGTAATGGCTTTTTGTAAGGTGTTTGCTTACCTAACGTCTGTCGATGTTTCTGCTGGAAACATGTAGTGTCAACACTCAACAGTGGAAACTGTTTTATGGCAACATAAGTAAGATTAGAGCGCAGGTTTAGGTGTTGGTAGCTCTGAATATTTCCTTCTATGTGCAAATGTTTTAAATAATTCTGTCCAAGATTTCTTTAACTCAAGTAAGAACTCATTCACATTAAAGAGGTGCAGGATGCTCAAACCCAGCTTTGATGAAAGGACAACTTCAAATTGTCCCAGCCTCTCTGCTTCTCAGTGGACTCTCACACAGCAGAACACTACAGGTAGTAAATCATTTGTCAAATCTGGAAAACAGCGCAATGCTTTCCATTCTAAAGGCCTGGAAAACATCTTCAGAAACACAACAAAAGAACAAAACACAGCAAGAACAAAGGTACTGACCCAAGTTTAAAGAGAAGGATTATTCAAAACACTCAGGCATGAGGAAATTAGCCCTGGATAAGGTCTTTTAACATGTCACTGAGTGCGATTCACACAAAACTACACACCTTAACATAATTTTGAAAAGCAAAAGGACCACTAATATCCACTCCAATATCTGACAAGTTATGCATCAAATTAACAGCCATTCTTATGACTGCTACATAATGCTCTTTGAAGCTTCTTTAGTAATGTGACATGAAGTCAAGTGATCTTTGACTCATCTAATGATCTATTTTTGAAGCATTGAGCCGGAATATGCTGCAAACAGGATGTGAAAAGTACAAGAATAGGTTATAAGTATATAAGACCCTGTAAGGGTCTACAACAATATCAGAAGCCAGAGTTGGAACTGCGTTTACTAGGCCTGGCAGCTTCCTATACAGCTTCCTGTTTCCAGGTATATTACACATTAGTGACCAATATTCTTAAACAGCTGTATAGTGGTGAATACACCACATTTTTCCTTTTAAATTACATACTTCGATGAAGCAACAGAAAATCTAAACCCTTTTTATACAGGCATTTTATATACAACCATAAACATTACCTCATCACATGGCCTCAGTTTAACTGAACATTTACACTAAACATTTCAGTGCACATTAGAGACTCCAACGTTATGAATGAACTTGTATGAATACAACTACAACAGAAATAATCTTAAGGCATGAATGGTTTTGATGGTTTGGTGGTTGAGCACCAAGGAGCCATCAGCTGAGCCTCCACTTCTAGTGGGCAAATGGAATCTGCAGTCCAGAGCCGCTGCATTCCTCACTGTCCATCTGTTCAGTCAACAAGCTCGTGCCACCTGTGTGACAGTTTCAGGTACTCTAAACTGTACCTGGAAGCAGTGGCTCGAGGTCGCAGTTGATCCGCATGGCGTCTGTGCCATGTCTCAGAATCCTGCTAACTGACACAGGGCCAGTGTGTTACATCCCAGTGGCAGACTTACCAATAGGCAAAACTAGGCGGTTGCCTAGGGCCCCAAGTTCCCTGAGGGCCCCATAAAACCAATCAATAATACAGTTATTACTTGTTTCCGCACATTTATTATGTTTTTAATTAAAATCGTATCGCTAAAATAAAACCACAGCGGAATGCCAGTGCACTATCATATGTATGTGTCTCGGGGCCCCCCCTTCAGTCTACACCACATTGGATCAGTCCATCTCATCCAGGAAGAAAACATAGGAAACTCCGCGGGTGCAGAC
>JAVQJG010104424.1:0-23644 GCA_036024015.1 Craterocephalus amniculus | reverse complement strand
GCGGCGTTTCGTTCACGTTGTGGCGCAACAGAAGCGCGTTTTTACCAAAACCAAACAGTCACGTGGGATTCCACGGAGTGTGTGTGTGTGTGTGGGTGTGTGTGTGTGTGTGTGTGTGTGTGTGTGTGTGTGTGTGTGTGTGTGTGTGTGTGTTTCAATATTCCCGCAGCTGCGCGTGCTGCTTTTCAGTATTTCCACGGAGAGACGTCTGTCGCGCTCCGAGGCCAACGGTTAAAATCTGCCTCCTCTGACATGCGTGCCTTTTATCTGCGCGCGCGTGCGCGTTCAATCGGAAGAAAAAAACACCACGGTCCCGAGGCGCGCGTGAAGTTGTTTATTATTATTATCATTATGCGCCGGGCAGCAATAAAAAGCAGCAACAGCGCGGCTGTAAGGTACAGAATATTACACAGCGCGCGCGCAAAAACAAGAGGAAAACACAAGAAGGAGGGGGGGCATTGCATTTTATGAAGCGCGTGTAAAAAGCGCACGCACGTGGCGACAGACAGACAGAATGGCATCATAATCACGGCCGGGCGTGCGCGCGTGTTGGAGACGTAAAGGAGGTCAGCGCGCGCGGAAACTGTTTTTTATTATTAAACTGATATATTTTGCTGGAATCATTTCAGAGGATTTCAGCCCCCCACCCCCCACCGCCCCCAGCACAACCCCCCCACTATGAGCTGCTTGTTGGCGCTCCGGTCGCGCCGCTGAGGGCTGCATGTTGTTGTTCTCCGTCGCGCTTCCACTCATTACCTGATCATGCTTCTGTGTTTGGAGTGGCCACGTGCACCGTGTGAGCGCGCGCATTATTTGCATGTTCATTGTTTTGCATGTTTTGATGGATTTAAAAACTGGATGAAATCAGCAGATGAGATGAAATGAACCCGGTTGTCTCCGGGGGGGTGAAGTGTCTCTGGGGGACTTCCTGCAGCTTTGTTGGCTTTTTAAAGGATTTTATTTCACAATAAATGTTGTTTTAAATGTTTTATTCCTGTTTTTGTTGGAAGAATAAAAAACATGTCGTCATATTAGAAGCTTTTTTTTTTTGCCCCCCAAAATGGAGGGGGAGGAGGCTCGAGCAGCTCATTAGCAATGCAAATTTGGCTTCTTTTTTTTTTCCTTCAACGGGAGCTCGGGCACCTGCTGTCTCGAGCATGCGCTCACGAGCTGGATGGCTGACTTGCTTCCTCCCCCCTCCTCCTCCTCTTTCTTCTCATCCCGGGCCCTCACCCGGGAGCGCGCCTCCTTCTTCTCATTAGACTTGTGTTCTCTTTCTCCATTTGAAGCTTTGACGAATAAATAAATAAATAATCGGAGCAGAAGGGCTTATTGTGCCTCCCCGACACCCGTAAGCAGTTTTTTGTTTGGTAAGGAGGAAGAAGTCGCAAGAGGGAAGCGGGAAATTATCATTTAAATGAAGGAAATAAAAAGTTTGCAGAGACAAAGGAGCGCTTTAATGCTCATTAAGAGCTTTAAAACGCATTTTCAGGCATTTCTCACTAATTAAAGGCGCGTTTTTACATTTTTACTGCTCGTTTGTCTCCAGCAGCCTGAGAGTGGAGGAGTAAAAGCTCTGCCTTAACCGGCGGGATGAAACATTCATGAAACGTTTATATAAATGATAGATAGACGAAAGTAAAGTGTGTCATGCTGCAGAAGCAACAAGAAGTCGGAGATTTTCAGGAAGGATGAAGCTTAACTCGAAGTTTTTGCTAAAAACTTGCTGATGGGAAGATAAAAGCTGGAGCAAGAACTCGTCTGCTTCTACTTATTTTCTCATGTTGTGATTTTCCTTTGACCTCATTGAACGTCGGCCATGTTTGCTCTCCAGACTCCACCAGGAGTTGTTCACTAGACAAACAAAAACAAATGTTAAAACATAGCAGTGAATGCAGCGATGGTGCGTTCACTGACCACAGAACCAAAAAAAAAACACCCAAAAGTCTCATTATTGTGAATATTTTAACGTTTGTGCCCATAGATCCAGAAAAAGTCAGATTTCTGAAAGTCAGACCTATGTGTGTGAGTGGAAGTCCAGTTAGCCGTGCATGTAGACGTTAAACTGGACCAGACTGGTGGAGGAGCTAAGCTTTGACCCGGAGGAACTGGTCCGAACAGAGAATAATTACATGCTTATATCTGTTTTAAACAAAATAAAAAAGTTACAGCTCACCGTTCTGGGCCAGTTTGGGTTCAGTGGTGCTGCTTTCTGGTGCTTCACATTTCTAAGCCAGAGGTTGCCGCTGGTTTAAATCTGAATTTTTTATCTGGATGAGAGAAGCTGATATTAGTCTCATTTCATTTGTTTCCAGCTTTACGTTCAGAACATTTATCCAGACAAAACGTTGCACTCATGGTGCATCGATCTGAGCTGATATCTGAGAGAAAACGTTCACATGGAGATGCAGCAGACAAGCGCCGTCACTTTTACTTCTAATAGTTTGTTGCATCATCGACGTAGAATCTTATGTGGGCCGAATCAAGATTGTAGAAAAAAAACCTATCAAAATAATGTAGAAACAAAGTAAATCTGATTAAATAAACCCAGCAACCAGACTACAGGACCCCTACCAGGTCTACAGGACCCCTACCTGGTCTACAGGACCTTTGGCTGGTCTACAGGACCTTTGGCTGGTCTACAGGACCCCTACCAGGTCTGCAGGACCCCTACCTGGTCTACAGGACCCCTACCTGGTCTACAGGACCTTTGGCTGGTCTACAGGACCCTTATGTGGTCTACAGTACCCTTACTTAGACTACAAGACCTCAACGTGGACTAAAGGATCCCTACTTGGTTTACACAACCTTTACCTGGTCTACAGGACCCTTACCTGGTCTACAGGATCTCTATCTGTCTACAGGACCCTTATCTGGTCTACAGGACCCTTACCTGGTCTACAGGACCCTTACCTGGTCTACAGGATCTCTATCTGGTCTACAGGACCCTTACCTGGTCTACAGGATCTCTATCTGGTCTACAGGACCCTTATCTGGTCTACAGGACCCTTACCTGGTCTACAGGATCTCTATCTGGTCTACAGGACCTCTAGCTGGATTACGGGACCCCTAACTAGTCCTTCATTGTCGGTACACTCAATTGTAATTTGCTTTGGATAAAGCCTGCGAGATCAGGGATCCCCACTCCTGGTCCTGGAGGGCCAGTGTCCATCAGGTTTTCGTGTTCCCCTGCAGGTTTTCATGCTGTCCTGCAGGATTTCGTGCTCCCCTGCAGGATTTCGTGCTCTCCTGCAGGTTTTCGTGCTCTCCTGCAGGATTTCGTGCTCTCCTGCAGGATTTCGTGCTCTCCTGCAGGATTTCGTGCTCTCCTGCTGGTTTTCGTGCTCTCCTGCAGGATTTCGTGTTCCCCTGCTGGTTTTCATGTTCTCCTGCAGGATTTCGTGTTCACCCCGCTGCAGCACAGCAGACTCACATGGAACAGGAACGTAGCAGACTCGTGCAGTCTGGGTCAGTTGTGCTTTATGGGGTTTTTCTGTCTGAGCCCCATGTTTAACATCTTTGAAGGGTCGATTTATTCACTTTATGTTTGGTTTTCATCTTTTTTCTGTACTGTTTAATCAAGTTCAGGGTCATGGTGGGCCGGCGCTTCCCTGCAACTATCAGGCGAGAGGCTGGTCCACCCTGGACAGGCCCATGGCATTTTCATTTATTGTTTTTATGCAGTTATTTCAATTTCGTCTAGTTCCAATGCATATTTATTGCTATTATAACTATTTAAGTTAATAATCATATAAAAAAATGACATTGTTTATCACAATATTATCATTTCTCGCAATAATTTCTGAAACGATTAATCGCACAGCAGAATTCATTATCATGAAAGACAGGCCTAGTAACAATCAATAAGCATGTTAAATAATCCTGATTTTTTTTTCAAGAATTAAGCTGAGTTGGGGGTTTAACCCCTCCAGCTTGTCCGACATCCCTTCATATTTCAGTGTAGGAGGCTCCGAGAAGGATGTTCACATATCGTTTGCATAAGACAGTAAAATATCTAATTTTCTTTCTTTCTTTTTTAAAATACTTCCTTTTTGGTTCATTGTCAGGACGCTGAAGGCGTGTGCACGGCCGGTCGCTGCAGAGTTTTACTGATGATCGGCTCGTATCACAAGGTTAAAAGGGGGAAATGAAGAAGTGGAGATAAATGAAAGGAGGAAATGAGCAGAGGACAGGACAGACGTAGGTGGACGAAGATTGAAAGAGGAGATTGTTGATGTTAAAACAATCAGGGATGATGGGAAGAGGAGTTAAAGGAGGCTCGCGAAGGATGAGGAGGGAAGGATGGAGGGAAATTAGCTGGAATACGGGTGAATTAAACAAAGGGAGAAGAGGAAGAAGAAGAGGAAAAGATGAAGCTTCAGCATCCAGCATGTGGTGGTTAGCTTAGCGCTAAAATCCCAGCGAACACCGGCTGCAGCAGCACAAGGAGGAATTGTTGCTCGTCTCCCATCACATGTGCATCATGTGGATCTTTTTAAACTCGGTGAGACACAAAAACCCAGCGTGTTGAAGCGATCCACCTCACCTCACCCCCCGTAGAGTACACAGGAATGTCTGTGCTTAACCACCCGCCCCCCATTTAAGCTGATTTCCCACCCTTTAATCAGGTTTTCTCACTTTACGCAAAGTTTTTCTTTTATTTCCAGTTACATAACCGGCTCCGTGTCTGCTGTGATATTTGACACTTGTAAGTTATTGCTGCGTAGTAAAGGAAAACTGGTTGTTAACAGCATGAATGCATTACCACGCAGCAGTAAAGCAATCTGACAGCTCGCGCAGATGCTGCCCCGTCCGACGTGATGGATCGTCCAGCTCCCATTTTCACACCATAATGGATGAAACCAGCACCAACCAGTGTTACTGGCTGTAAACCAGATGTTTCTTCAAAGTTGCGCTAATGCACGGCATTTTCTTCACATGATGCTGTTCATATTGAAAAAATCTGTAAATTAAGAGGATATATTCGTAGCATTCGGCTCCTTTAGCTGCAAAGCCAATGAGAAGTCAGCTCCTCCTGACGAAAAGCTCACAAATCTACAGTCATTAGATTGACTGTTGTTTGATGTTAAAGGTAAAAAACTCTTGCAGAAAGCTTTGTTAAACACCAAACCCAACCAGACCTCATGGTTCATTTAAATACACCTCGTAAACCCACATGATTAAGCTGAAGTTACCACCAATGTTGCTTGGAAACAGTAAAATATCTTTAATAATCATAATTTTTTGGCCAAATAAAGATACATTTGAGCATCTTTTTTATCTCAGAGTTGTATCTAAAAGGATCAGATCAGTCAATTTTTCTTTCCTACTAAAATTACCCTTTAACATTTTAAGAAATATGTAAAGAATTATAACTATTCCATCAAATTCTTTGGTAAAACACTGAAAATGTACAGGCTTAAAACACTGTTACAGCTGGTAAATTGTGACAGTTTTATAAAGTTAGAACATGTTTAATTTATTCATTTTAAACATAACCAAGAATTTAAAAAAGTCCGAAAATAGGCATGAAATTAATGGACCTTAATGGGAGTCAGAGGTTCAGCAATCTTCACCCGAGCAGAAAAATAAAGTAATAATAAAACTTTCAGATTCTAAAATGTACAAAAATTAAAAGTAACACTTAAGTTCTCTGAAACCGGATCTTTCCCTACACCTGAACACGTCATTGAGTTGCCATGGGGACTGAACAGTAAGCCAAACGTGAAGAGTCTTACATGGGTCGTGACCCCGAGCGTCCTGGGTGAAAGTCCTATAACTGACTTATGCTTCTGCTTTCAGGGCTCAATCCTTAAATCACATGAAATCTCTGCTGCCACAATCTCTGAACCTTCAGGAGTCGTAGTAAAGCAACAAAGATGCGTTTATGTTTCTGCTGAGGAATAAATGGAAAAGATTCAGATTCACCTAAAAACCATAACAGAGTGGAAGGATGATTTTAGTAGAGACACAATGGTTAAAGGTTAATTTTACAAGCACTGCAAAGTTCAATGATCCCCTTTATAATCGTCACTTTGTTCCACTTTAAACTGTCCCTTTGATAAGTTTGAATGAATGTGGTTGTCTTTCACCCTCCAGCTCAAGTTTTTTAGAAATTTCCTGCAACTGCCTAAATGGGAAACCAGTTAAATCTGGTGGAATCCAGTCAAAATGTCAAATATTACGACTTCTCTTCCACATTAAATGTTGGCCTTAAAGAATAAATGATTTTGAATTGCAACAAAAATGAGATTAAAATCTGTACTTTTAATGGAAGTCAATGGGACAGTTTTGGCCACAAAGGTCACCAGAGGAAGTATCTGATACTACAAAAAAAATACTAACGGCATCAAGTCTGTTTTAGTGCTGATCTTTGACATATCCAAGAGTCTTTTCACCGCCAAAGCCTCATCCCTTTAATATTTACTTTACAGGAAATTTTTTAAGTTTTATATATATTTAAAATAAATGATTGATAATTAAGATAGTCAAACTGGCATTTAAAGCATTAAAAGTCTTAAAATGATTGAATGTTTAAAATTTTGAGCAGGTTTGAAGGTGATTTATGACGAAAAGCAGAAAAAATGCAGATGTACAATGATTTTAAGATTTTACGTATGTATGTTCGCCATGGTTTACCCTAAAGAGTTTCTGATACTACATGAAAATACAAATTTAAACCAATTAATTTTGTTGCTAATCTTTGACATATGCAAGTGATTACCAACAAAACCCATCCCTCTAATATTTACTTTACAGAAAATAATTCAGATTGTGTGGGGGGGGGGGGTTGTAATGAATGAAAGAGTAATTTATTCAAACTCGCTTGTAAACGGTTAAAATCATAAAAATGATTTGATGTTTAGTATTTTTGTCAGGATGGGAGATGTTTTAATGATTTATAGGGGGAAAAGCATTTAAAAAATGAAATGTTTAACAATTTTATAGCAGTCTGAATGGACACTTTTGGTCACAAAGGTCAGCAGAGGATAGTATATTTATCAATAGAGCAAAAAAAAAAGACGTATTTTAGCTGAAATGATCAAGTAAAAAAGAAAACCGTTGAAAAAAATGGATAAAATATCTGAGGTGGGTCAAAACGTATTGCACTCAATGACTTATTTCTATTAGAAATGTAGAAAAAAGGATAAAGGAACAGCCCGGTTAGCCGATGTTGATCTCCTCATCAAGGGCGCTAGCACCGCTCCCAAGCCCGAGTTCAGACGCTTCGCCGCAGATACCAGCAGATTATTTCACCAGAATCTAAAAATAAATAAAAAACCTCTACTGGGAAGACTTAAGAGATAACATCAAATCAGTATTAAGAGACGCAGACAGATAGGCACGGATCAAATATTTAGCCGGCTCTCCAAATCGGCCTTTTCCCCATCGTTTTCCCCACTACCCACAATCCCGACCGGCATGAGGAAAACAGGGTCAGGCCGCAGAAAAAAGAGAAAGCGAGATGGAGCACATGATGGGCAGATAAAGGCTTGTCTGTGTCTGAGGGAGAAGAGAGCGAGGAGGATGAGAGGAGGAGGAGGAGGAGGGCAGCGTGATGAAGGGGCCTCTCTGTTGAAGAAGGGAGTTGTGGCTCTATAGAGGGCTCCCATGGAGGACAGAAACAAGGCATTTAGTCTGAGTCGGCCTCTGTAACGCCATAATAGGCTCTTATAATGATGCCAGTATGGACAGGGTGGAGAAAAAAGGAAAATGCCCCTTTAAACTGGGGGCTTTTTGTGAGAGATGCCTATAGTGTCATGGAGGTGGATGAGTTGTTGGGCGATTGCTCGGAACAAGAGAACATGTTGGGCAGGGGTGAGAGTTGAGGAGCTCAACAGGAAGTTCTGAACCAGTTAAAACCAGAAAGGCTACTGGAGGTCTGTGGAAACGGGGTCTCTTTGACCCGGAAGATTTAATAGTTTAGTGCCTGTTATTATCGAGATGAGAAGTTATAAAGCGTTTTTAAAGGGATACTGTGTAACTTTTGGCCATCGGGGGTCCTAAACCTTTAATTTCCCCCAAAATTAAAATTTTGACCCAAATATCAGCCTAATGTGAGAATTAATAGATGATTTCTGGGGTCAATGCTGTGTTTGACACATGTCAGCACCCCGACGGGGCTGCCCATGCAGCTTGACATGAGCGGATCCGTCTCATCTGGATCATGTGACCTGCAGCACTATAAAACAGCTATAAAACAAGGCGGGCAGAGCTTCATGCTGCTTTTTCTTTGAAAGTTGGTCAAATCTGATCAAAGTAAGAAGGTAAACACGGAGTCTGAGGAGCCCAAAAAGAGAAATTTAATTAAATTTTTCAACAATGTCATGTGGCCTGTGGGAAGTTACAAGTTTAGCCCCCTAGTGGCCAAAAGTTACACAGCATCTCTTTAAGGGTGCGTTCACACCTCGATTGTCCGTGGGATTTTCCACCTTCCTTTGGTTTGGTTAGCTTTAACTCTGCCCCTTGGTTAAGTGGACACCAACCCATTAACTGCTTGCTAGAAGGTGATATCCCCCGAAATGACCACTGACCAACAAGAAAGATGAAAATCCAGCTCATTGGTTGGCGAAGACTGAAAAAGGTTTGTTCACGGCAAGTAAAGCATCATGCAACAATAACTGCATACGGTCCAGTTTGGTTCGGTTTGGTCCTGTTGGGTCAAGTGCAGCGTTAAATCAAACCAAAGTCTCAACAGAATTCCCATTTGGATGTATAAACTTAATTTTGTTTTAGAAAGGGGAGGTTATTATTATTTGAATACTCTTTACTCTGTGGAGGTGCAAAACTGATAAAGTAATCCCATGGCCCCATCCCAATTGCTCCAATTGACATATTTGTATGAGTATAAGGGCTTTTTCTTTTGGAGATTATGTATAGGGGTCATTTAGATACACAAGTACACTAGTACACAAGTACACACTAAAGTGCCTGTTTGAAGGGAAAATGACCCAAACAGTGATATGGCCAGGAAAAATGATGTTGTCTTTAATAAGATGGAACCAAAGAAAAGACTGAGATCCACAGGTTAGAATTACATGGATCTCTGGGGGAGCTGGAACCTTCAGAAGTCGAGTTAAACATCGATAAAACCTTAACTTTAACCCAGTTTACTGGGATTTTTGCAGGTTCCAGGAATTAGATGTCCAAGCATTGCAAATATTTCATGTGAACATTTTTTGAATGTGTACAAAATCACTCATGATTTTGCCGAATCCAATTACTTAGTTTCACAAACAAATGTTTTTTATTACATAATTCCTGCTGCAGAAGAATTCAGAAAATGCACTGATTAGGGAAAAACGCCCCAGTGTAAAGCAGGACCAGCAGCTAGATAGGGCTGCTGCTGTTTGTTTAATATCATAATAATATGGGATGAAATTGTCAGAATATTTTTTTAAACTGATCTTTGTGTTCGATGCATCAGGCGTCCCAGCGATCAGCTCTGTGCAGGCATCTCGACAGCCTTAAACTGTAGCTGTCGTCAGATTCTCTGCAGCTTCACTCACAACTCAGCCGCAACATGAACCCATAATTACAAAATAGCTGAGGCCATTTCATGCTTTAACTTCTGGGGAAACAATACAGTTGGAGACTTGGAAGGAGGAAGAGATGTTATTAAGACTTTCAACAAGATTCTGTTCTAAACTTTACATCGAAGAGTTGATGTGAAAAGTGTTTCCCTGAAAATCCAGTCATTTTCATCTGGAGGCTAAACTGCTGAGTCATTGGGAGGAACATTCTCTTTCTTATCCATCATATTGGTCCAGAAGGCAGCACAAGATGTCTTCAGTTTCACATTTGTGTTTAAATTTCATTTTTTTTTAACATTCATAAGATATTTTATAGTGTGCCACAGCCACAGATTTCATAGTTTTGCATATTTTTAGTCCTATTGAACAATTTTTCCCTGAATTCTTCTTTCTTTTCCCGCTACTCATTTCTATCTCTCTATGCAGCATTAACCAGCCTGAATCTGACGTACATGGCCGTACATCTTGTTAAAAGTTTACAAAGACTTGTTAGTTATTTCTGAATAGAAACGGTGGAATCGGATGTTTCATCTTTAACTGCATGGACATCCGATGTAAGAAGAAATTATTGTATTTGCTTCGTCTGAGGCCATCATGTGACACCAAGATAAAAAGGAAAACATCTTAGCTAATTAACTTCAGCTCACTGGAAGGTAAACATTAACTCTTTCTATATAACGAAAGCTGTTTGGTAAAATGTTAAAGTCCACAAGCAGCAAGCAATGTCCATTTAGCTCTGAAAACTGCAGCGATCATCTATCTAACCTGTTTTTATGGTAGTGTAGTCGCCTCAGCTGATCTTATGGAGGTTTTCCGCCTTTACACATGTAGTTTCCTCTTTTTTTTCTTTTTTTAAAAATTGTAGATCTGCAGTACTTCTAAAACATAAGACCAAAAACACGATTTTTGTGTGGCTATCTGATGTTAGTGGTGGTATCAAACATTTCTGGAGTAATGGTGCATTCGATTTGTTCTCGGAAGTTGGATTTTCAAAGTTTCCATTTGGAAATTAAACAAGAAGGAGAGTTGGGGAAAAATTAAACGCTCCAACTTCAGCCTTTAAAGTTGCTAGTTCCAAATCTGACCTCCGAGTCAAATAAAACGCACCGATGACCCACTTTGGTTTGTTTTAAAATCTTAAGTAGAAACAAACAGAAAAGTCAGCCAATAATCTCTGAGCCAAAATTGAGAGTTTACATGAGAGTTTAGTTTAGTTGTTAGAATTAAGGTTAATTCTGCTTTAAAAGAGATGAAAAATGACCCAAAATTCCAAATTAGGCAGCTACTTAATATGGAATTATAATTTTATTTATTGCATTTTTTATTGTAGAATCCACATCTAGTGAAAATGCTTCTCATTATGTGTTTTTTCCTGTTGTAGTTGAAAAGAAACAAAGCAGGAAGCAGAGTTTGTTTACTTCCTGTGGATGGAAGTACCTCACTTCCTCCCCCCAACCAATCACAACCCTTCCCATCCCCTGATCTAAAGTGGAATTAAAAAAACATCTTTTCCATCTAAACCTTAATTTGGAATAAATATTTCCATGTAAACCTGAAGGAGAATATTTTAATTCAGAATTATTGATTCCAAAATAAGAAACATCATGTGAACTGGATGAAGCTGTACAGAAAATGACTGAATAAATTGCACTGGTTTGATGCGGTTCCAAACAGATTGCAGTGACACCCCGACCAGGACGCTTTGACTCCTCCACCGGCTGTCCTGCTGCAGAGGACGTCCTGCTCATGTCCTCCAGTATATCTGACAAAGCAGTTATTACATATGAAGATGAGATAAAAGTAGAGTTAAATGATAGAAAAGCCATTTGGAATTGGACCGTCACACTTTCACTGGAGGCCAAGAAAAAGGTTAAATACTGAACCCTTCATGGCTTGATGGCCTGTGCTGATAAAAGCGAATATTAATGCATTATTCATCCGGCTACACCGGGGTCAGAGGTCAGACGGTGGTTGTCCGTTTGCGGGCAGTTTGTGTGATATCACGTCATGGCAGTGATGGTTTTAAAACCACAATCTGTGATGCAAGTTACATTTATTGAATCCGAAGAGCTGAAATCTGCTTTTACTATCGCATCAGTGGAAACTAAGCATCGCTCATCGACGGAGATTCTCTCTGGATGTTTACTGTTTCAGACTGCGATGTAAACAGAGGTTCAGCTCCCTCTGGCTCACTTTCACTGTCTACATAATTCGCTGACGGTCAGAAAAGCCACACAGGAGTCGTGTTACAGCCACAGTTTGCCGACTTGTTCCTTCGTATTTAGTGGAAGTCTGTGCAATGCAACAGGAATGAGGGTATTCAGCTGTGTCAGCGGCTCTGCATGCATATGGCCATAGACACAAACATATTGGATTAATTCAAATTTTATTCTGATTATGCTGCAAGAAAACGTTTCATGTAAGACAGTCTGGACATCATGAGATGATGAGACTGGTCTGGCCCATTTCAACATATTTCCCTGAAGGTGCATGAGTACGACTCTGGAGGATTAAAAGTGTGAACCAGTCATTGTTGGACTTTCTTTGATCGACAAAGCATGAAGGTTCTGTAAGCCGGTCATGGTATACGGGTCTTTGTGTTCTTTCTGTCCTCATTCTGCTGGATTTTTAATGGTTCTTGTTTTAATGTTTCTTCCAGTTTCTCTTTCTCTTAGATTTTGCTTCATGCAATAGTTTCACATCAGATTTAGGTTCTTGGACACTTTTGGTACCTGCCTCAGTAAACGAGTATATATGCTGGTTTTTACATCTGTGTTGGGGCTATTTTTTTAGATTCCTTGCTTTCATTAGTGCTGAAGAAATATTAAATCCATTAAAGTCCTTGTTCATTCAATACCAGCTTCCACATTTCAGCATCTATGGGACATTGATAATCCCCCTTTTCCCCATGTATGCACAGAGTTTGTTCCACTTTTGAATAATCTAAGAACCTCTATGGTTCTCCATCAAAGACCAGCATCATTAATGAGTGTGAATGTCTGCTGTAAGAGCTGAAACCTTAGTGAATTCCAAGTGTCTGAAGGCTTTCTGTGTGTAATCTGCCCTCCTGGTTGGGTTTGGAAAATAACATCATTACCTTTGGGTTGGAAAGGGATCACAGTTCAGGTGAAAATACATTCTTTTTACAATGCCATTTTTATGGTTACAACATTTTATCGCCTCCCGGTTGGATAATATTTGGTCTGGGTTAGAAAGAGATCACAGTTCAGGTGAAAATACATTCTTTTTTACAATGTCAGCTTCATGTAAAACCCATTTTTATGGTTGGCATGTTGACAATATTACCTCTTAAATGGGTTTTGGTCATAACATAACTTGACTTTGATTAGAAAGGGACGGTAGTTCAGGTGAAATCCAGTAAGTTCATTGTAACAGCAGCCATTGTTGTGGATATCTTTATCATTCCCTCCTCAGGTTTTGGTTAAACTTCATTTGTTTGGGGTCAGAAAGGGATTGGCCCTAACATTTAAACTTACACATCCATTTCATAGGCGTGCAGCACGTCAGACTAGTTGTCATATTTTACTTTACCGTTAACATTGGAAACCCTTTCAGCTGCTAGATTAAAACCTATCCCATGAGTAAAGGGTCGGGGAAACCAGAGAGTTGCTGGCACCGTTTACATGTTGGTTTTAAGTAAAGATGAACGGAGGAACAACCACATGATCTCGTCACGTCTTTTAATTGTTCTTCTTCATACTGGTTCTAGATGGTCAAACATGGAGGTCACCACAGTTTAGTCGGTTTTAGCGGTCTCTCTAACTTTGTTCCCATTATCCCGTCCCATTTGTCTCAGATCTTGACCAGCCCATAGGTGGCGCTAATCTGAAACCAGTTCTTCTGGCCAAAGACTGGAACATAAGAACGGTTAAAGATTAGGCACTGGCTCCAAAGCAGCCCTGGAAAAGGCCAACCATCCGTCTTTGTTGTTAATATTTCTGATGCCAAGCGCTTCTTTCTCATCTCGACATCACACTGTAATCTGGTGCACCTGCAACTTTTAGAGCCGGAAACATGCAGAACAGCCCTTTAAAGACCCATGTCTTGTGTGTTTAGCTTAGATGGATAAAGGTGGCCGTACTTTGGACAACCCCTCCAGAAACACGAAGCTGCTTCTTCTGTATTTGTCCCTGAATCATCGGGAACAAACTCTCGGCTCCGGAGCAGCACAGAAATCTTCCGCGCCATTTTTTTTTCTTGAAGAAGGAGCTGAGTTGAAAATACATGGACCCTAACAGCGTTGCACATGAAAGGCTTTTCAGTGCGCTCCCTCCCCAGTCCGCTCCTGATGCAAAAACTACGACAGCAGGGATAATTAGGGAATTGTAGTTGGAAAATATAGGTCTGCATGGTAATGAGGGCACATCTCTGAATAAAAAAGCTTCAGAGCAGCTCAATCTGCCGGAGAGCTGCGAGTGGCTTCCAGGCAGAGAGGAGAAAACATTACTACAGTGGATTAAAAGCAGATCTCACACACACTGTTAAGTCTCCACAAGGCCACGACATCTGCAGTAATGGAATCACAACAACACAGGAAGTTATTTAACTACTCAAAGAGGATCACAGAGGAAAACAAGCTCACCATAAGAGGGTTTAACATGTTGTTTTCCATTATTTACCAATTAATATTGAGTTTGCACCTTATTCTGATACTAAAGCAGCAAGAAATGAGGGTTTGCTGGATTATTTCTTTGCTGGGACAATGCTTCTTGGAAATAAATCTATGAAAATGGAGCCATATTTGCAGGAAAAATGCATTTGTGGGATGAATGTGGGGGAATAGGCAGCCATTATCCTTTCCACCCAGACCAATCAGCTGCTGAGTCTTGTTTGCAGGTTATGCAACCCATGTTGACAACCAGGTGAAGCCGTGCTGGCTGCAGCATGAATAGGTAGGGGCGGGAGAAAAAATCTGTTCCCATAAATATCGCAATTTTTCTTTCACATTCCCCGCAAATTTTCTTTTCTTTTCTTTCTTTAAATTTTAACTTATTTGTCGGCATTATAGAAGAAAATGATGGTCTGGCTACTGTACTTTATTTTCATAATTCAAATTTCCAACAAAGAAAATTCTAATCCCCCCCCCAGATTGTATAAATTTATTTATTTATTTATTCATTCATCTATCTGTTTATTATTTACTTGTCAGGCATTATATCGGCAGAATGATGGTCTTGCTGCTGTGCTCTGTTCTCCAAATTTAAATGCTTCCTTTTCAGCTGTTTTTGTAATAATTCCTGCTGAGTAAATCTTGACTCATGTGATGGACAGTTTTTTTGGGGGGGGGGAATATGGGTCCTGATAAAATTTTTCTCATGGTCTGGAGTTTAAAAAGCTAATTAAATATCAAAACAATTTATGGAAGAATTGCATTTTAAATGGCGTCGGCACCATCCTTGTTGCATTTGGCCTGAAAATGCATCCTACCACCATCTTTACCTCCTTATGAGTCAAAGATTCAGTTTAAAGTAGGGATGGGCATACGATTAATTTTTCTTAATCGATTATAAGGAGAATTAATGATCGGTTATTAATTAGTCATTCATATTTCTATATTAAAATTCAATATATAGCTTATATTTAAATACTGAAAGCAGAAAAAACCTTGTGTTTCCTTGTTTAGATTTTTATTATAAGATGTACGACACTTGTGGCAGTTAAATGGGTTCATTGAGTGATTAAACAATTTGTGCTTACATACAACTCCAGCACCAGTCCAACGATGCATTCAATTAATCTATGAAGAGATAATATAGATGGATTAAAAGATAATGATTATAACCATCCTTAGTTTAATTTCTCAACAATGTGCAGTGTTTTCTAAGGTTCGTGTAGATGTTTAAACGCAGGTTCATGCAACTCAAATTGGTCATACTGGTTAAAATTCTGCATTTTTCATCATCAGAAACGTGTCCCCTGAATCCGGCGTCCCACCCGTGCCAGTAGTCTAATGTCTCTCTGAGTCTTTGTGGCTTTCTGCAGCAAAACGCCCCAACTTCACTCCCACTGGGGGGCAGGAACATTTGTTAAGGGCTGTTTTGTTGCTGGTGTCAGCGTTTCAGCTGCAGGATGTGTGTGTATGTGTGTGTGCGTGTGCTCGTAGTAATGAGGAAACATGACACTGATGTGTTTTAATCCTTTCTGGACGGCAGTCTTTCATGGGATTTATTGGCAGCAATAAAAACACAGAAGTTAGTTGTTGTGGACGTCTGGCTGCAGCACGGAGGCGGCGATGGCGTGATCACGCTCAGAGAGGCGGACGTGAAGGGACGTGTCGTCCTGTGGGCTGAATCCAGTTTAAATTGGCTGCTCTCCTAGCTCTGGATTAAACCTGGGCTTAATACCTTTACACTAAAAGGCCTGTGTGTTCTCTCAGAGGGCAATCTGCTGCACCAGCCTCTAATCCACAGCAACAACAACAACAACTGTCTATCTGGCTGCTGCTCGCCCAGGCTCAGCACGCGGCACATCCCACAAAATATGGGCCATAAAAATAAGGGGGGAAGGATCAGACACTCAGCCTCGGCCATCTTTGTTTTCTGCTGTTTTCTTGGAAATCGGGGTTTTATTTTGTGGAACAGCGGAGATGAGATGTTGGTGCTTGAAGCTGCAGAGGCAGCAGCGCAGAACGTATGGGAGGACTTTATCATGGCGGAGACAGCTGCTGCATGCGAGGGCCAGTCCTCCGGTGAAACCGTGCAGCAGGTGGTGAAGCTCGGATGAGCTGAGCGACGTCTGCCGGCTCTGCTCTGATCCCGCTTATTTTCTCTGGAGTTTTCAGCAGCAGGATCAATTTTTCTCATTTCCAAGAGTCTGAAATGACTTTTTGTTGGTAAATCTGAACAGAAATCAGAGTGAAATCGACAGGATGAAGTTGGGATGAAGTTAGATAAAGTAAATCATTATTTGCCAACTGCAACAACCAGAATGGACACAATAGTGTTTTCGTGTGATATCATCACTTTAAGAAATCAATGGTTTTAATGGCGACGGTGTGCACGTTGCACATTGTTAATTATTGAAGTTAACGATGGTTCATATTTGTGTCGTAGCTGCAGAGTCGTCCCACCGACCCTGTTAGGAGGAAACTCCAAACACTTCCATCGTACGACCGGCCGAGAGCAAACCGGCGAAAGATCGTGAGAAAGATTCCAGCCTTTGAAAACACTCAGAATGTACGGAAACCGAGAGCGTCTTATTCTCCTCAGTGGTTCATATTCTCGTTGTTTTGAGATTATGATGACCTTTTTTCTTTCATAACAGATCATTTATGTTGTCTGTGTTAAACATGAATTCATCCATCAAAATAGAAACAACTAAGAAACTGATTAAGACCCTTTTTATTGTGAGCAACACTAAAAAAATCCGTTACCTCATTGTTTTATCATTATCACAGGAAAACAATCATTTTATCTAGTGATAGGAAACAAAATATCCTGCTATTGCGACATGTGAACCTGTGTTTTCCCAAGATAATTATCCCGTTATCACGATATAATGGTGAAAAAAAAAACGAGAGCACGACCGCTATCGTTCATCATTACGATAATAAATATTTCATGGAGAGTTGAGCATTAAAAACAAAGATGGATGGGTGAGGTAGTTCAGAATATTCATATCTGAGCACCGGATTCACTAGAATACAGTTTGAGTTATCATTTTAATGTTCGTACGTTGATGCCAGTGTACGAAACTTGAGGGAAATGTTCTTGTTTTAGAGTCGTCGTGTCGGACACGCACGATCAGCTGTCACTAAAATGAGCTGAAATGAAATTTTTTTATTTTTTTCCAATTTTTCAACTCAATAAAATTAAAAAACAATTTCTTATTTCATTCAATTATAAATTAGCAAATGTATCGTTATTGTAACTTTTTTCAGTCTCCAGTTATTTGAATTACTATGAATAATTGCGCTTTAATTGGTAGGGGGCAGATCATTCAGCAGAGATCAGTGTTACAGCTTCATTTAACCAGTTACTGAACATTTAGTTTTACTTTGTGATGCAAAGCTGCAGCTTATCCTGCAGGAGGTGAAAGGTGATGTATGCATTTCCAGTTTCGTGTCCTGGATCAGGTTGCTGTGGAGGGAATATCTGCTGTTCTTCCTCATGAAACACCCGCCTTTACCTTTGTTTTCCCCCCTGATCGGGTGCAGATGTGGAAAGTGAGTCAGCAGATCATTATATCAGATTTATCGCACGCTTTAAGTCTTCAGATTGAACAGTTTCGCATCCCTTTTCAGCCCAGATTCATCATGTTGCCTCTGATTTGGACACATTTCGCATGTCCTCAGATCACATCTTTGCATTTTCATCTGGTCACAGGACTCCTGTCCCGCTCCTGTGAACAAGCTGATTAAAAACCTGGCGCGCTCTTCAAAAACCATCCAAATAATTGCGACTCGGCCTCGTCTTAGTCTGGACACAGTTTCCGCTCAGCTTAGCCTCAATCTGAGAGGTCACCGGTTCAACTCCTACAGCCAAATGGCAGCTCTTTATCACTGTAAGTCGGGCGGCTGCAGGAGTGAAGCCGCTCTCCAGCAGGCCTGATCTCATTTAACATGACTGATGGCTTTTCATTAAAACATCCCACAGGCTCACGGCTCCATATTTCAAAAGTATAACTCCATATATCAGCGGAAATGTCACCTTCACTGCTGTTTTCTTTCATTATTATCACTCCGGCATGTTGGGTTTAACAGAAATCCTCCTGCTAATGAAGTTAAAACGACCTTCAGGTTTGATTAAAGCGCGACGATGAGGCGGGAAGATGCGCCACACATCTCGGCCTGCGGCGGGAGAACCTGCCGCTGTCCCGCTCATTCCACACAGCATTTCGTTTTTTAACGTTTCCACGCTGGATCTGCGACGGTTTGGGAGGGAAACCCAGTCGTGTGTGTCGCCACCGCACACACAAACCGGCCGTGTGTCAGCTCTGCTGCTGAAATGAATGCAAACCCTCTTCTGTTTCCGGGAAATGGGAGCAGAGTCTCGTTCGTGTTTCAGGCATTTTGCAGCTCAGATTCTGTCCAGTTCTTCGTTTTATGACCAAATATGATTTGCATTGAAACCAGAAAGAAACAAGGTGAAATGTGTGGTTTTCCTGGGCTCAGGGAGCGAAGTGCACTGATTTATAAACCGAGGAAACGAATGAATCATTGTAGATATTTTGCTTAATGTTTGATCTAAACTGACAGAAAGCATCTGATTCTGACTCATAATGTGTGTGTGTGTGTGTGCGTGTGTGTGTGCAGCAAGCCAGGTGTGAAGATGAGGGGCTATTAATGCTCATTGACCCCCATTACGGCTGCATTAAGCGGCGTCCGGAGCGATAAGGCGGAGTAGAAACGCTGGCAGCTGCACTTTTAACCCGAGTAGTCAGAGGTTTGTGAGTTTCTGCAGGCGTGAAAACATGTGACGACGCGTCATGAGGGGGTAGAGATAAATCTGTGCAGACCACCGCGCGGGTGTAAATCACAAGTTTGATCAGCGTGGATTATTACGATAAACCTTTTTTATCTTTGTTTTCTGCCACAAATGTCGGCTTAACGTCTGCAGCTCAGCGGCTGTGTGAGGGGGAACATTTCACTGTCACTACTACGTTGTTAGGAAGCCTTGGAAATGATGGTGAAGCCACTTCCTGTCCACCAATCAGAGCGCTTAAATTGAGCGTAATGTCCAATCAGGAGCAGTGAGCAGAAAAGAAGTGACTCCTGTTCCTGTCAGGCTGGGACGGATGCAGGAAGCTGTTTCTGACCTTTATGCTGCTAGATCTAAACATACGTTCATTTTACATCATTTTAGCCTCATCATCTGACACCTGAGGTTGTCCTGGAGACCTCACGTTGCCATGGTGACTGGGATTGAAAGGCCTCTGCATACAGTTTTAGGGGTTAAATGGGCGAGCTGAGCTGCCCCTTTAATGCCTCATCGTTGAAGTTGGGCAGCGTTTCTGACCATCATGGCGACCCGGCTCTGCTCGGCGTCACAGATTACCCAGAATGCAAGGCTGCAAGTTGTCATGAAGGTAAACCTGACATTTCAATTCTGAAATGGTTTTTTGAACCAGGCTGTAAACATGTTTAATTCTGCTGTAAAGTTGGCCTTTTTAACATGGGAGCCAATGGGAAATTGCTCTGTTTTGCAGCCAGCACCTAGCGGATGAAGAGGGAACTACAATTTTGTGCACTTCCGCATGGGCATCACTTTTTTAGCGGAAGGTTGCCCCTTGCTCTACACAGACAACGGAGTAATACCACCGGAAACCGCGGGGTCAGTGTTGAGTATAGTGGAGCAGAAACAAACCAGGGAAGAAGAAGAAGATAAATAGGAAGAGGAAAACCGTAGAAGAAGAATGAAGACGGCGAAAAAAACATTAGAAGTTGCACGAGCTTTAGAAATAAGGGTCTACAAGTGTTCAGGGAGTGTTGGCGGTTAGAAACAACTTAATAGCAGCGCGTTTGTGCCACCTATCGATGTTTGAATCTAACGTTGTATCGTGGAGTTCACAATAAACTCAGCACTGCCGCTTAACGGAGGTTAGCCGTGGCAACAGAAATGACGCATGGAAGCATGAAGGCAGCGACGCATGAAGACGCTTTTTACGTCCGTCAGGGAGCATAAATGGGCCTTGAGTCAGAAGGAAACATTTGGAGTACATGAGTCCACATTGAGAGCAGGAATGTACTCTTTGAGGCCCCTCTTTTTCTGACCGTGTGGGGACTGAGTAAAGACTGGGTGCAACAAGTCCAGTACCTGTATCCTCTTCTGTCTCTGTGTCGTTTTTCATTGCCTGGTCAGAAAAAGCATGCACGTCCCTCTCAATGAA
This sequence comes from Craterocephalus amniculus, assembly GCA_036024015.1. Classification (NCBI taxonomy): domain Eukaryota; kingdom Metazoa; phylum Chordata; class Actinopteri; order Atheriniformes; family Atherinidae; genus Craterocephalus; species Craterocephalus amniculus. The sequence goes on along the minus strand of JAVQJG010104424.1, from coordinate 3,263 downwards.
TGCATATATTGCTCTAAAATCTCAATGAACTTGTCTGAATTTACGTATAAAATGTTTTTTTATACGTTGTCTTGCACTGCAAGTTTATTCTGTCATGCTTAATGAAGGTTTCCCTCAGTTATCTGTAACCTGTGTGGTTAAATCAGCTGTTGATGAGCAATGGTTCTTTGTGCGCTGCTGGATCAAAGATCACAAATGCCAGACTAAGCTTGGCACTAAAATGTTCTCCAGATTCCTTCAACTATTATATAAAGAATGTAGAGGGATAGAAATGAAAATCCTTTAAGTCTTTCTTGGAGCAACAGAAAACCGTTCACAAATGTGTCACCTTATTGGGGAAATCAGTCTTTATTTACAAATTTTCAAGCGTTGCATGAAATGCAGGAATAGATTTATATTACCAGCTGACATTAGGTCCGGACTTTTCATTTTTATACCCGCCCACCTTTAATCTGATTTATATCCAAACTTTTTAAGTAGTTAACAAGTAAAGTAAAATGTTTTTTGATACTTTTAATGCTTGTTTTTTGGGTCAACACTTCTTTCTGATCATATGAAATTTGATATGAAACATTGATCATATCAAAATTCATATAACATATATTCACATATATTTGGCAGCTTTTACATTATAATGAATTTACATATTTGTAAATATCATTAGGATCTAGTAAAGTTTTACAGTTAATGCATTACATTCGATTAAATTGTATGTTATTCATTAATGTTATTCTTAGAACAATTTTAGTAAGGGTTATATAAAGGTAAATATCTGCACTGAAGACAAATGGTGTATCTTTCCCACAGAGCGAAAATGTCAACAGTGGAAAAAAATGGACTTTGTAGGAGATGAAAGCACTAAAAAGAGGGGAAGGCTGGGGAGAGGAGAGATATAGTGATGAAGGAGACAACGAGCAGCAGAAGAGGTGAAGAGGAAGTTTCTGTGTACATGTAAATACGTCAGGCTGGAGGTTGAGAGCCCCAAGCCTGCTCGAAGCTTCTGGCAGCCTGACATACGATGACCGCTCAGTGTAGCGTTTCCCGAGGGACAAGGGCCACGTCAGATGTCAGACAGCCACTGTTTGACACTTGGCATCAACACACACTCACACACTCAAATGCTGAAACACTGGCTATGATTAGCTACCATCTTCCATCCTTTCTAAGCAAGTTGTTCATCCAGTTTAGTTTGTATACAAAGTCAAACATTACTTCTCTAAAATTTCATTCATAACTATTTTATAAAGTTTGTTGGTCCAGATCGAACAGTTTTTAGTTTCATATGATTTTTGTCAGATTAATTTGCATTCATAAAGTGTCCTTTCCATTTTCATATTCTTGAACACATGCAGATTATACTCAAAATATTCTGAGAAATAGAGTTTTCTTAAATTCTGGTCTCCCATATATGTCCATTTATATTTTAAAATTTGTAATAGGAAACCATCTGAGGATATCAGGTTACACCAATGCTCAATGCGTTCAACACACATTTCAAAAGGTCTTAAAGTGAATAAAAAAATGAATAGGTAATCATTAGTCACTCAATCTTTATTTTCCAACTAGGCGGTTATATTTTGCTATTAAATGTATTAATTTGAATCACACTGACAGCACCAGTGGACTTGCCTGCAAGGGTAACGTGAAACTGGCTGTTTCAAGTTAAATTTGATGGACTTTGACGTGCCCATTTGACTGCGGCATTAGTCATGTCTAAACTTTGCCTTTCCGGGGGTGAGATGGGCGGATTATAAATTATTTTTATCCTAAAGGGTCACAGTTGTTAAAAAGGTTAAGAGCTGCTGCCACTGGGGGCGCTGACCTTTGAGGGAACTGAGAGCCAGGGAGTCAAAAATAGTGGAAGTTAACATATTCGCTGTGTTAAATCATCCACTTTTATTGAACTGTGCTCCACCAAAGTAAGAACAGCTTTTCAGAAAAAAGGATTTAACAATTCAGAAACCGTGGTTAAATCCATAATGTTAACATACCTATTCTGTTATTGTGAGCTTGTGCAGCCCCACATGGAAAGCAATGAGGTCAAGTTAAAAATATCGTCCATTTGCATGATAATACTTCTGTACGAGGGACGGCATTGAGCCTCTGTCCCCCTCTGCCCCGCCCTCCCTCTTCTCTCTTTCATGATTTTGATTATCCTTGTGGTCACAGCTGTATTTCCATCATCCCTCGCTTTATTCCTGACCCCGAGACCCCATTCTCTCGCTATGCCAAGTCACCGGACAATGACATCATCGGCCCCACCCTTTTAGTGACCTACTGGTTAAGTAGGACAGGCTGGATTTAAGATGTACTGTTGTCACAGAGACAAAACACTGGCTCGCACACACACAGACGAGCATGATGCTCTGCCCGCTGAAGCCAAAGCAGGTCAAACCTCTATGTTTGTATGGGAGCGTGCTGCAGGCTGTTTGATGCATGTTCCCAGTGAAATGGAAGAGATGGGAGCTTATTGGAAAGCTCAGGGATGGCAGATGAAACTAATACTTTTTGTCTCTCCTCTCTTTTGGATTTCCATAAGAAAGCAATTTTGTATCAATTAATATTATGCTAGTCAAGAACATGCTGAAGTCATTAGTCGGGAAGCTGAGTGAATCTTGAAAGTCCCCGTGAAATCAAACTGGATTTTTATGTGTTCTTGTACATTTCCTGCAGGATGCATCAACCTTTTCCTTTCTGCACAATCCGGCAATGACTACCAAGTCTGTTTGGATAAAAACTATTTCTCTTTTTCAGCTGTTGGTTATTTTAGTTTCCTAGTTTAAGGGCGAACATTTCCCTCCTTTTGCATTGTTTACACTTAATGGTACAATTCTTTCCCACATCATAATTATTCTGTTTCGATGAATGACGTCATATCAAAGATGGCGGCGTCTGAGAGAAACGCGGTCGCTACTAAAGCAACAGAAACACACAAAAAAAGTCGCTCTAAGTCTCCAAAGTCTGGGAATATTTATCACGGTTTCTATACTGTCAGCGCCACGGCCTAAATAATGATAGTTATATCGTTTGCAGCGTCCTGTAGAGCAGCAGCGACCGTTAGTAGTCAATGGTTAGCTACTTAGCTAAATAGCTAGCGGTTGCTAAATAGCGAACGGTTGCTGCCCACGGGGCTCCGGGTGTGAGATGATGCGCTGCTGAGGACACAAATTAACCCTGGAGCAGCCGAGATGCGGCACACACGGACGTCATATGAATTGGCCATAAATTTAAAGATGTCATGAACTTCATAAATGAAGGTGAAA
>JAVQJG010104417.1:0-11816 GCA_036024015.1 Craterocephalus amniculus | reverse complement strand
TTTATATGTGAGAAGAAGGATTTTAAACTCTATCCTGGATTTAACAGGAAGCCAATGAAGAGAAGCTAGAACTGGAGAAATCTGATTTCTCCTCCTGGTTCTCATCGGAACCCTGGCTGCAGCATTCTGGATCAGCTAGAACCTTTCAATGCATATTTAGGACAGCCCACCAGTAAGGAATTGCAATAATCTAGTCTGGAAGTAACAAAGGCATGGACTAGTTTTTCTGCATCACTCTGAGAGAGGATGTCCCTAATTTTAGCAATATATTACGCAGGTGGAAAAAGGCGGTTCTAGAAACCTGTTTGATATGCGAGTTAAAGGACAAGTCCTGGTCAAAAATAACTCCAAGGTTCCTCACTGTAGTACTACAGGCCAAGTTAATACCATCCAGAGTATTTATGTAGCTGGACAGTTTAGTCCTGAGTTTTCAGATCCAAAGACAACAACCTCAGTTTTGTCTGAGTTTAGAAGGAGGAAATTCAAGGTCAATCCAAGTTTTAAGATTAAGACCTGATGACTGTGAAATTGTGAGATTGCCAGTGATTCGTTCGTTCATCCATCTATGAACCAACTTTAGGAGCCTCGTCCATGCTGTTAGTGTACGACCCAGACCGATGACCGGCCTGTCACAGAGCCGATGCAGTCACACCAGTCAGTTTCTAATCCACAGAAAGGCACAGGAATAGCATACTCACTCCCCACAGAAAGGCCTCTGCTGAGATTCTACTGTAACTCTAATCTCTTTGCTTTGAAGCCACACTCAGTTTCTTTTTATCCTTTTTACTCTCAGTTTAACCATCCAGTGACCCCCGTGCCATGCAGGTGGGTGGATTGCCATCCAAGGATAGATAAGTCAGATACTGTGTGTTTAAAGAGAAAAGTGGACTCTCGACAGAAAAGAGTGAGTCAGTGGTTTGTTTGGTCTTATTTGTCACCTGTATGTTTTTAGGGCTATATTTGCCCTTAGACTCTGTGAATCTTCATATCTCAATACAAAGCTGCCATGTAGAGACAGAAAATGGCTTCTTTGTTTTCTCATGACTCAGATGATGGTTATTCAACTCTGAATTACTATCCACTAATAAATAAGCCCTCAAATAAAGAGAATTCCTTGTCATTGGTGACCTACATCTGCTGCATCAGCGAAGTTGGAAGGATGTTATGTTTTTCTGTAAACATTGGTTGCATTCAGGACTGGATATAAATAGTTGTATATTGTAATCAGAGGATCATTATAAGAATAATTTTTATTCATTCAGAACATAGTCCAATTAAATTTTAGCATTAATGAGTTCCATAGGAATTTCTTTAAACTGATCGTGGTGATTTTGTGAAGGCAATCTTATTGTTTTTGTTGGGTCTTGCATGTGACAAATAAACACAACCTCTTCTCTGACCTCGTCAACTTCAAGCTGATTTTAAGTCAGAAAAAATGACTCTTCCATGAGGAACTTTTTTCATTATGTTTCAGTGATAATGCGTCGCCGTTTGTTGACATGCCTCTCATAGATCAGTTATCTAAATGCATTTATTCTGGCCTCATGTGGAAGTGGAGGATTAAAAGCCAAAAAGCTGTTATTAACGTGGTGCAAGACGTGAAACATGGAGTATTTTCAAAGTTTAGGTGTGAGTTCATGTATACATCAGTTTTCTAAAGTTACAAAAATAATTATTTTCCAATCTTACATTAAATTAAATTCAAGTTAGTTCAGTTTGCCGTTGTTTGTCTAGCACCAGCAAAAAAAGTAATCTCATTACTGTACCTTGCCTCCTGATGTGCCTATCAGGTATGTGTGAATGTGCTTAGAAGCACCAGGTATGATCCAGTATCAGTGCTGCATGAATGTGTGCATGGATGAACATGCAGTGTCAATGCGCTTTGAGAAAAGTGCTGAACAAGAACAAGAACCGTCCATTTACCATTTGATCTGAAGGTAGAGAGAGTCTGCTGCCATTAGCCAAACTGGGAGCTGGGTCCATAGAGCCGGGTCTGATAATGTAACCGAAGGTTCCACCTCCAGAACATCTAGGAACCACCAATAGACCTGGAGTCTCAGACTGAAGTCTCAGACTGAACCGTAGCTCTGTTTCTAAGGGTCTGACTTGGGGAGGGATGGTTTGGGGCGGTTTGGGTTCCTCACCCAACCTTACCCTTACCCCTTTGCTGCATCAATGTCAGCATCAGCAATGTAATACCATGATGTCATAGTCCGGCTGCCCTCCCTGAGCCGGGTCTGATGGAGATTTCCTTCCTGTTGAAGGTTAAAAGGAAGTTTTTTTCATTTCCACTCTCGCCTGTCGCTCTGCACAGCTTAGGATGGAGGAGCGAATCAAAGGCAAGATTCAGTGGAATCTGCTGGTTTCCTTAGCTCATTAGATAAGTATTAAATTGGCTTGAGTTGGTTATGTGTTTAAAAATATCTTGAGATGAAGCTCAACTTTAATCAAATTGAATTGAACTTGGAGAAAAACAATGTCCTGGAGAGACTGGATTGAATCAAATGAAACTGAGCAGTATCTGTTTAAACAGGCTGTGCCTCTGAATTGTGACTTCCTCTGTGTATCTAAATCTGAATGGAGCAGTCACTTAAATCACAGGGGGTCTATCAGCCGCCATCACAGGGCCAACAGAGAGACAGCCAAGCATCACACCTACAATCACTCCTGGGGTCAGTTCACAATCACCTTTTAACCCAAATTGCATTTCTTTTTTTTTTTTGGACCATGGGGGGAGGAACATGGAGTTTCCGGAAAGAATCCATTAATATATGGGGAGAACTTGCATCGTCCACAGAGGGAGACCTCCAGCTGAGATTTGAACCATTTTACTGTTTGATAAGCTGTGTTTCTCAAAGCCTTCCCGGCCTGTTCACCCCCACCCCCCGATAATCCCTGGAGCAGTATGGAAGCATTGTAAACACTGAACAGCAGTCTGTTTGCTTTCTAAAACTATAAAATGATACAAACACTGTCTAATGAGCCAAACATAAAGGAGTTAAGATATATTTTCTATGGGGAAGTCGGGAGAAGGCGTTATGATGAGAGACGCTGCTCTGGATGGGTTCTCTGCCCCTTTTCAGGGGATTAAAAAGCTATATGTTTTCATAGCCTCCCATTCCATGAATCATTTGGATGTATCTGCTCATGCTCGCAGTAATTTGCTTGGAGTGCAGTGGTAATTGATTGCCCTGAGTGGGTGCGGAATGCACTTGCCAAGTCGCTGTCTTCTTAAATCACATCTTGTGACTCGCCGGCCTCTGTTAAGACCGCAACCCCCCCTCACCACTCACAGTGTGTCACTACACTGTGACAAACAGCATCAGATGCATGTGACCGGATTGTAGAACATCCCCCCTTTTCACACCATCCCCCTGCCCAGGAAGCAGCATGCTTTACTGTGTTTATTTAGGTATCAGACGGACTCATTGGTGGTGTGCTGATAATCTGATATAAAACATTCTGTGGAACTTCCAGTGATCAAAATGCTGGATACTATTGATGACTTTGTTTTCATTGCTCTGTAATTGGATGAAAATATAATCATCTTCGTTTTCATTACTTTCGAATGAGCCATTTATCTCCATTTTTCATGATGCAGTGTGTCATCACGGTACAGAAGCCCAGAGGAGACACATCAAATCTTGGCTCTGGAGCTGGCATTTCTTTCTTTCTTTTTTCTGTCTTTCTCGTAGGGATGGGAATTGTTTAGAGTTTAGAAGTTTATCAATATCACTTGACAATTTGGTTCTTTAAAGATTCTCATCGATTCTCATTTTTCAAGTTTGCACCAACATTCTGCTTTGACATGCCAGCATCTCCAGCACATTGTACCATCAAGGCTGATATCTTGCAGTAATAGCAGCAGTCGCTGTGCCAGAGATGTCTACCTCTGCAACGCATCACAACGAGAGATATTAAACACTTTTTGTCCAAAACTTGCAATTTTAACAATAACAAAAAACAGCAACAAATTAGTTATTGATTTAATATTCATTTCCTTCGTGAGTGGCTATGGTTTTTTCCGGATAACCCTAGCCCTCCGAGGTGTCCAGTATCAGAAATTTATAGACATTTGGGATTTGGCTTTGTGTCAGACGGTTCTAATAACAGACAGCTCGTCGGGCATGATCCGTTACTTAAACATATTGTTTTACGTACAATGTAAACAAAATGTTTCAGAATGTTGGAAATATTCCCACCTTTGAGCTGATCAAAGCATTACATGTTGCATCTCACCTGTTATTGTCCTTCATGGCCACGTTTATAGCCACGTTTTAGACGCTTCACCTTCGACACTACGTTGGAAGTGTCTCGAGCCGAAATATGGTGCGTGCCGTGTACGTATCGTCATCATGCAAAGCCGTTTAGGCAGATGGATAAACGATTCCAGGGAATCTAACAACTGGGAGCCGGTTCTCTATAAGAACCGGTTCTCGATTCCCATCCCTACTTGCTTGCTTGCCACCATGATTTCGAGGGAAGATGGGGCTTTTAAGTTTGTTGCAGTTTAACATTTGTGTCACTAGACGTACTCTGAACGTGAACTCCCAGTGTACTCTGGGACATGTCCTAAACATAGGAAAATGAATGAAAACATGGATGGGCCTGATTTCTTTACAATAAACTTATGGACTTTAAATTGCTTAACTGGCACATGACTTTTATAGGCCCAGTATATTCAAAGTTCAGATTCCAGTTCACAGACTGGAAACCTTAAAAATAATTCAACTATGTCATGGTAAAGATACTTCTACTTTATCCAAGAAAGATTTAAGCTTTGTCTGATCAGTTCCTGATAAGTGGAACTTGCTTTCTGCTCAGCCAAACAGATGAAAACATGAAAATCTTAAATCTTGAACTTCCTGGTGTGGATGATGAAAGTCGGGATGAAGACCTTTCATGGTAAATTCTGCATTGTTTCTGCTCCTGGAACTGCACATTTTGGTTGTTTTGTAGCGTTGTTGCTACGGGTGTTTGGTGTAAACCAGGGAAGTCTAATGTCTGTCCTCGAGGCACACAGTCCTGCAGGACTGAGATGTTTACCTGCTCCAACATACCTGACTCAAATGAAATGTTTCACCCTCAGCCGGTTGTTGTCATGCCTGGTAATAACCCATCAATCTGGCTGTTTCCCTTTATCATGGTCTAGTTTCTTCAGGCTCGGCTTAACAAAACAGTTTTTGCACTGCAAGCAAATTTGTGATAAAACTAAGGGACAAACAATAACGAATCGATTTCAACAACCAAAAAAAAGAGAAGAAAATATGAGAAGGCATATCTTGTCCTTGGGTTGACCGGTACATTGGTGGGTAATGAAGAGAGTCCACAGTGTGTCTCAAAATATCAACATCTGACAGTTCGAAGCCACCTGGGCTACTCAGCTGTCATAAACAGCAGAGTTGTTTTACTACAGCAGCATCCTCCTGTCAAATACTCAACTCATCTTGTGTAAAGTAGTGAGCAGAGCTTCACTGTCTAAAACCTGAAGCAGCAGCCAATAAGCCAAAGATGCCAGACTGTTTCTTTACGAAACCAGACTGTTTGAAGCACATTTCTTCATTCATGTCATTGTACATGTTGGGCTGTGCAGCATGTGTTTGCTGTCACATGTTTAATTATATATATAATTTGAAATATATTTTCTCCTTGTGTGTAGTTTGTTTTACATCCCGTGTTTCCCCCGCCTCATGCCGAGCTTACACCAGAAGACTTGGAAATCTATCAGCTGGTTACATCTAAAGACAAGTGTTCAGAGATTTTAGTCTTTCAGAAAGAGACTCTAAATCTAGCATTAGCATTATATTCCCCCACATTCGCCAAATTAGCATTATATTCCCCCACATTCGCTATGTTTACATGAGTTTTAATTCCTCTTTCATTTGGAATTAAAGTTAATTCCACTTTAAATGGAGGACGAAAAATTACCATTAAAATATTTTATTCGAAATTAAACTTAATTCCAAAGTCAGTGGCTGGTTTATTCCACTTTTCATTCTGCATTAAATAATTCCTTTATCACACATTCCTTCATTCTGCTTTAAGTTAATTCTGGCACATTGGGACCATAGACAGCGCTAACAAACAAGATGTAGCGTAACCCTAGCCATTTTTTCTTTTGGACTGTTGTTGTTGTGGCCAAAAACATGTAGACATAGACACCACATTCGCATCAAATAAAGATTATATAACACATGATTAACACTAAATATGAACACTGAATATTTAATTTCGGGTGTCTTTAAGATCATTTAACTGCAAATCTATTTGCAGTTAAATGATCTTAAAGGATTTAGAGGTACAACATCTAGCCTTTTATTTAATGTTTAAAGAGTAAGTTGACAGTGGAATGATTTCTAATAGCCTAATTTAAACAGCTGGGGCGCCTCCTTCCATACACGTAACAACGTAGAGTATAAACAGACGAGCAGGACGGAACACGTGTAGGAAAATTACTTTTTGACAGCTTCCAAGAACAAACCCTTTATCCCTTGTGAGTTCGGGACCTCGGGTTCTCGGATTGGTGACGTGAAAGGAGGCTCTAGTAAAAGTTACACTGGGACCCGAAGATGCTTTTTGATGCATTACACAAACCGGCAGCACAGTTTGCTGCAGTTAGGATGGATGGATGGAAAAATGAAAACCAGCGAATTAAACACATAAAAAATGATGAAGAATGAATAAGTGAGAAGTGGTCTACTACCAACCTCATTTCCACTTCTATGTCTCCTACAACCTGGATTAGCTTTTATTTAGAGCAAAAGCTCTATTCAATCCAACTTTATTTGCTGCACTTTGCATGTATAGTTTCCATCTTTATTTATTTGTGCCATTTTCTTTTTTCTTAACCAGTGAAGAAAAAAAGAATATTTACATATCCGCATTTACACATCTAAATAATTCTCCTTTACTTTCATTCTATAAGTATTTAAATAGACTTTGTGTTTGCAGACAAGTACACATCTCATTATGAGGATGTTATTTTAAGTTTTATCTGGGTTTTTTGAAGGATTTTCACATTTCTGCTGCAGAAATGGGGACTGAGAAACAAATTTATCAGGATGCACTAAGCTGGTCCTTTCAACCAGCATTCTTCTTTATTTCCTTCGTTTGTGTTTTTGTCGACAGCCTTTGCCCTCCCCCATTCCCCAACATCCACCCTGTGAACCCAGAAGACCAACATACATTGGGGTTAATTATCCGATCATCTTCCTCACTCTAAATCTTTTGCAGTAATTATTACCACATATCAATCAAGAATATAAACTGACCCCATCAGTGTCCAAAATGCTTATTTTCTTTGTCTTTTTATGGTTACATGCTTTGTTTTAATTGTTCCTTTGAATGTAGTTTATTTTAATCTGCTTTAATGACGTCATTAACATTGTCATGATCAATTTTTACTTTAATTACAGTATGCTAGTTAATGCAGCAGAAGGTCTGCTGCATAATGATGCCCATACGCCCGGCGCGCAGGTCAGGGATGTAGGTCAAAATGCACGAAGCAATTAATGTCAGCATTACTGTGTTTTCTCCACACTAACACTAATCCTCCGAAGGAGATCAGTGGCTGAATCAGGCAGTGCAGTCCTCTGAAACAGAAAATTACATGGACTCATCTCATCTGGAGATGGTCCGCTGATGTTTACAAAGCTTGACATTTAAGATTTATGCGCTACGTGGCCTTTAAGTCAAAATATTTACAATGCTTATGGGCTGATTTGGCTGTGATATGGAGGCAAACTGTCAGCCGGGTGGAAAGGATTAAGGCATCATTTCAAGCAAGAAGGACCAATTTAGGGCACATACACTCACCGTCCACTTTAATAGGTACAGCAGCTTGTAGACATTGTGACGTGGTGAAGACGGCTCAAAGTGAGGAAGAAAAGAAAATGTAAGGGACTTTGAGTAGGGTCTGGACTAGAATGGAAGAGTTAGGTGGATCCATCCTGCCTTGGATCAATGGTTTAACCAGCACAGCCTACCGGAGCATTGTTGCTGACCATGTCCATCCCTTTATGATAGCAGTGCCACAATAAAGGATAAATCTGGAAAATAATAAGAAAAAAAAGGAATTATAATTCCTATTATTATAACATTTTTGTCCACGTTATTTTTTGTTTACATAAATCTGTTGAAGCTTGGTTAAAAAGCAATGTCTGACTTTCATTCATGGAGTTTTTTATTTATTATTAATTTTGTCAGATTGAAGTTGTTTCTGTGACCTTTGTTAGTTTTTTATGATTTACTAAAGGGTACCAATAATTTTGTCCACGTCTGTAGACTAATTCATAAAACAAAGATATTTTCATGTTCTTCTAGCTGCTTATTTTTACATAAATGTATCATGCACCTGCCTCTGTCTGCTGATGCAGCAGCAGGAGACTCGCTGGAAGAGATTTTACCAGACTTATGGCTGATGTGTTAAACATTCAATGAAAATGATGTCCAAATTTGAGAATTATTGCTTTTTTTGCAAAATCTGAAACAAGGCTGACAAGAATGTTACCACTGGGAACCGGCTCTACATGAACTGGTTCGCGATTCCCATCCCATGTCATGTCAGTATGGGGCTAAATCTCTGAGGAACATTTCCGCCACAAAGAGGGGGTCTGACCCGGTTCTGACCCGGTTCTGACGCGGTTCTGGTCTGAATGGGGTGGGTGCTGCGTGCACGTTTCAGATGAAGCAGGAAACTGGGTCAGAGGAGGGGTCTGTGTGCTGCCAGCTGAGGGTGGTCCCTCAGGTCCCTCAGCTCTCTTTTCTCTCCGCCTGTTATTATTGTAAAAGACAAGCGAGCGAGCGCTCAGAGACTTGTGATGTTGGGATGATCCTGCTTTGTGTTGTGTTGGATAATAAACCTGATAAACTCCTGCTGTGACAAACTTCAAAGATCTACACCTAATGAAGCCGAGGACTCTGTGGACCGCTGTTCCAGGCTCCCCGCCTGCTTTGTATGGTGGGACTCTCTTCTAAAGGTTCCTGCTCCTGTTTTTCTTTTTGTTGCTATTTTCAAAAGCATTTCCACATGTAATGTATTATTCAGTCAAAGATTCAGTGTTCTCTGTTCAGCTCTTTTCATTCATATATTGTCCAATCTTTAGAGGGAGGTTCACCATTGTTCAGGGGTTTATCGGACATAATAAAGAATCCTCTGGTCCTCGGGTTTGGTAAATATTAGGGGTGGGCAAGCTGAAGCAAAAAATCGAATATCAGGATTTTTTCTATATCATAATCTTAAAATCTTTTTTTTTTTTTGTTAAAAAGTAAAATACTGGTATTTTTTTATTTCACAATTTCAAAATAAATTCTGTTAAAAAATCCGTCTTTTTTAAAATAAATGCAAAGAAATAATTTTTTCATTTAATTGAATTATTATTATTCTTTATCTTTTTACTTGTCAGGCATTATAGTAGCAGGATGTTGGTCTGGCTACTAACTGATAGCTCAGTACTAGAGCTATTACTATTTATATATATATTCTCCACAGAAATCTGCAATATCTACACAAACAAAGCTACCTGACAGTGACTTGAGAATTTTCAGGATTGGGTGAACAAAATGTGAAAATGTAATATCACAGGGCTGGAAAAAGGCTCATTATGGGCCGGGCTGACACGGGTGGAGAACCCACTGGAAGCTCGTGCACCTTGTGCAACGAGAACATAAGACTGGGAACGATGGGGATCAAGGCATCAGTGCGGCACGTCGCCACCTCAAAAGCCAAACAGTTAAACTCCTTCTGGGTTTATGTCTGGGCCGAGTGTTTCAGATGTTGGCAAAACCTTTAAAGATGAGTGGGTCAGGACTTAGGAATGAATACAGTGATGGTAGATTCAGCCTGTTGAGCTCTGCACATTCCCGTGATGTACACAGCTCTACACTTTATATGTGCACACTGGTCATTGTAATAGTGTATTTAGTTAAATTCAAGGCAAAGGCATTAAATTCTGTTCTAAGCGGTCTGTAAAAGTCTTAAACTGAAGCCCTGAAGAGGCTGTAAAATAAACACCTGTCATAGTATTTAAAACAAAGACAATCTAAACACAGCATTAAGTAAAACAAAAAAATATGCAGACTGATATATTCAGCAAGGCTGCCGACAGCAATGTAACATTCCACCTTAAAATATGTAATAAAAGCTGTAAAAGATGAGAGCATCTTCCCCAAAGGCTTCTAGAGTCGCTCCTCCAGAGCTTCGGTCCTGCAGCTTTTTGATGTTTCTTGTTCCGACGCACCTGATTCAAACCAAATGGATCCAACAACCAGTTAAGCTCTTAGTCTGAGTCAGGTGTTGGAGCTGGAAGCATTGCAGGGTTGATGCCCTCCAGGACACGCCTGCTTTGTCCTGGAAGCCTTGCAGAGTCTGGCTGCAGCTGACTGAAGGCCGACAACCCTGAAGAAGCTTTGGTTTAAGGAGTGTCAACAACATGAGGTTTGCAGAGCGAGCGCCATGTGCAGAGTATGACTTGTGCTAATGTTGACGCAGGTAAGGAGGGAGCGTACCCAGGAGGGTTTTTATGTGAACATGAAGCGGTCAGTTCTGCAGCGGCTGTGTAGTGATGGACCACCTGGAGGAAACAGATCCGTGGTGTGTTCTGATTGGAGAGGAGAGCCTTTCTCCTGCAGACCATCACACATCAGACTCTATAATCTGCTCCACAGTTTGAATATCTAATCAGCTTCTCTTAGAAATAATGATCTAAACTATCACGATTATATTTTGTGCCTCATATTTTTATTATCATGTATTTCTTCTCAGTGTATGTCTGTTCAGCTGTGAGCTCTAAAGGTCCATTTCTGCTCCCTGACAGACGTAAATCTGGACGTCCGTTCCAAACATCTTCATACGTTGCTGTGAACGAATGCGCCGCTAGTTTCAGACACCGGTCGGCGGCACTAACACGCTGCTAGAAAGTTGTTTCCAACCACTTCTAACCACTTGTAGAGCCTTATTTCAAAAGCTTGTGCAACTTCTAATGTTTTTGTTCCCGTCTTCATTCTTCCGTTCCGTTGTTTCTGCTCAACACTGCCACCGCTGTTTCCGTTGGTATTACTCCGTTTTCTGCATCAAATGACGGATGTGCAAGGAGCCTGAAAACGCACCAAATACGCACGGAATCGACGCAGAAGACGCATTAAACATTCTGTGCGTCTGCGTATCCATCATCTGCATCAGGCATAAATGGGCCTTAAAGGAGAACTTCGTTATTTTTCAACCTGTACCTATGTTGTAGCATGCTTTATGATCATTTACTCACCCAGACAATTGTGGCGCAACTCGAACTCCATCAGAAAATATTTATGTGAACACGCGATCAGCATAAACTCATATAACGGGAGCGATCGGGCAATTGTTGCCGGCCCACTAAATAAGGTATTCTCTGCCACAGAACGTCTTGGCTGTTTTAGCAAATGCTAGTCGGATCCCTCCGTGACCTGGATGCAGCCTGTACTTCCGTTGTTGTTGTTATTCCAGGGTCCTTTCAAGCCTTTCTGTGCTGTCCTACAAGTGCCTGCAACAGCGATTACGTCATTGCCATACGCCATGGAAAAAGGGCGAAAAGGGACAGCACAAAAAGGCTTGAAAGGACCGCGGAATAACAACAACAAAGGAGGTACATGCTGCATCCAGGTCATGGAGGGATCCGACTAGCATTTGCTAAGCTCCCGTTATATGGATTTCTGCTGATCGCGTGTTCACATAAATATTTTCTGATGGAGTTCGAGTTGCGCCACAACTGTCTGGGTGAGTAAATGATCGTATAGCATGCTACAACATAGGTACAGGTTGAAAAATACTGAAGTTCTCCTTT